>CM060243.1:14589048-14622732 GCA_030555515.1 Acutogordius australiensis
AAAAAAAAATTTAAAAAAATTGAAATTAACAATTTAGCAGTTAAAAATATGCAAAAAAAATTTTAATTTATTTTTGTTTTTAAATTTTTTTTTTGCATATTTACAACTATTTTTTTTTGACGTTTTTTCTAAAAATTTCAATGTTTATAGCTGACTTACTAAGTTTGATTATAAATAACGGTAAACAGACTTGAAATTTCCTAAGATGGCAGGTCTAATCTCTTTAGTTATAACTCTCAAAAATTTGTTGACCTGTGTTATAAGGCGAGCCCTTAGATGATATGCCGTATCATAAAAAGAGCTTTTTAAAAAATTCCTTAAAAAAATTATATTTTTTTCTTTTGGCCCTTTAAGTGTGCTGTTTAATAGAGAAGCCCTAAAAAAATCTTTTAAAGGTTGGCTCTTTTTTCCATTTTTATTTATCAATAAAACATCAACATAGGTTTTGATTTTAAACTTGATTTTACTCAGTCTTTACAAAAGTTATCTATCATTATTAAAATACATATAAAAAATATTTATTTTACTTTGCCAAAAATGTTTACCTAAAGATGTATTAAATATTTGTGAAAAATGAAAAAGCAACAATATTTATTTAAAAATATTTCTTCTATATTTTGTAATTCCTAGTTTCAAAGCTGCCTAAAATAAGGTAACTTGAACCATGTAGTCAAAAAATTGCCTAAATTGTAAATTTTTTTCAATTTTTTCAGAAATATAGCTATATTTTAGCACAAATTGAATACAAATAAATTAAATTTTTTGCAGTTAATTATAGTAACTAAACAGGTTACTAACTTTATTCTACACAATATAAAATAAATAAAAAGTAATTATTAAGATGCCATATATATATCAAAGCATAGAATTAATTACAATTATAAAAAATAAAGCACCTTTTTGCAAACTGTTTTTGGGCCATTCTGTATGTTTCTAAATGAATGTTAAAAATAAATGTTTACTTTTTCTTAAAATACATTAGCAACCGCTCATCAATAATGTTTTCCTCAGGTTCCCAAGTATTATATCTTGAAATTTATTATAGGTTAATTTACTTATTATCCCATCCCTTCCATTTTATCAAATATTCCGTCTTGCCCTAAAATTATATGTGCAATTAAAGTAACATATTTGGAATTTCTTGTTTTTAAAATTGCCTCTGCAGCATATATACCAGGTGCTGACATTAATAACACTTTAATTGTCCATGTTCGTATTTTTTAAAATTTGCGCCTGACTTAAAAAAAATTAATTATAATTTTATTAAGTTATACAAAAATTTCTATTCAGCTGGAATTTTTCTAAGAATCTCACATGGTTAAAAATCCAAGCGAATCTCACGATAATGCAAGTATTTATTTTTAATAATAAATAAAGTGAAACACTGGCACACGATATATAACAATATTAAATGTATGAGGAGTCATCGAAATGCACCCGTGGATAATTATGGGGCCCAAAAACTATATAATCAAAAATTGTCATCAAAGGTTTTACATCTTAATCCAATAAAATTTAGGATCAACGTTATCAAATACTAATAGCCTTAATGCTTTCCAGTCAGACTAAGGATGGGGTTACGGCAACTGTTATGGAAAAAATCAGAAAACATGATATGAATGCAAAAAAATTTTCAATTATGGAACAAGATGAAATCCAAAAATTAATATATCCAATAGGGTTTTACAAAGTATCTAGCTTAGTTTTTTAAATTACATAATTATTGTAAGTTATTTTTTTTTATTTTAGCTAAAATCAAAATATATTAAAGCAGCCTCAAAATTAATTCTGGAGCAATATTCAGGCGACATTCCAAAAACTTTAGAGGATTTACAAAAACTTCCAGGAGTTGGACCAAAAATGGCCCATCTGGCCATGCAATTGGCTTGGGGAGAAACCTGTGGTATTGCTGTTGACACTCATGTTCATAGAATATCTAACAGGTTTGATTATGTTTATAATAAAATATAGATTAGCATTGGTACCATCAATTACAAAAACACCTGAACATACACGTAAAGCTTTAGAGTCTTGGCTGCCTAGGTAAATTTTTAAGGCAAAAATTATATGGACAGCAAACAAAAATTACTTTATTTACAAAGGTCAAATTTAATATTTTATAATTAAATTTTTCTACTTATATTTTAGGGAATATTGGAATGAAATCAATCACTTACTAGTAGGATTTGGGCAACAGATATGTACACCTAGGGGGCCAAAATGTGAGCAATGCTTAAATCAAACCATATGCAATTATTACAAAACTGCCCACATGACTTAATGTTTTTAATAAAATTATTTTAATATTAATGTTAAATTTTTTCAATGCCTTATTTCTCAGCTTGGGGCCAAACAAAATGTTTGTTTAAATACATTATGCTTAATTAAAAAAAAAATAGGCCAGGCCAATATTTTATATCTAATTATACATTATAATTAATAGTGTTAACAAAAAAATTAAAAATAATAAAACACTATTCTACATTCTGTATTTTATTGATCTCAAAGCAAAAAAATTTATAGCTTGCAATATAAAATATCTGCTGGGCCATTAAAATAAAAAACCAAATTTTAGGCCAGGCACTGATTTGGGAAGGCTGGGTCTATTGAAAAAGGATGGAATTACAGTCCAGATAAACTTCTGTTTGTGTTACATATAGGGCATGTCAAAACTCCGGAATTCGGGAAGGACTCCGATTCACTGGGAGTTCCAGGGGAACTCAGTTTAAAAAACACTCCCAAAAAACGCCTGGAGTTTTCCGTTTTTAAACTCCGGGGTTTTTTCCCGGAAGTTTAAAAATTAACATCAGCTCATTGGAAATGTTGGAATTGTGTATTTTTTTTGTCCAAACTCATTTTTTATAAAAATAAAGTTGTAAATAAATGTAAAAGCAGCTGATTATGCAAATATCTCACATTTATAATGTTATTAATTTTGTTTTTTTTAGTTTTTTTTTATGATACTTGATATAAACTAACTAAATAATTAACTTAATGTCTACATAGAATTTTAGTCGATAATTTATGTATTTGGTGGTAATTTTTTTTGTTAGACGATTTGTACAACTTGTATTTATTAAATTATCGTAATTTTTATCAAATTTGTGTCTGCTAACGGTATCACTAAATTTGTCGCAAATGCATTTTATGCATTATTAAACTAATTTTTTTTTCGATTTTTTTTTCTTGCTGTAAAATATAAGTAGTTATTTGGTTAAATTAATCCATTTTTTCAACTTGTGTTAATGTCACCAAATTGTCGCAAATGCGATTTATGCATTATAAAGCGTATTTTCGATTTTTTTTTCGTGCGGTAAATATTGGTAGTTTTTTTAGTAAAAATATTCTATTTTTAATTCTTGTTGATAATGTCACCAAAAATTGTCGAAGATGCATTTATGTATTATAAAACTAATTTTATATCGATTTTTTTTCTTGTGGTAAAATATTATTTTTTTTTTTAAATTATTATTTTAATCTTGTGATAATGTCGCAAAATTGTCGCAAATGCGAATGAATCAATATTGAAGGTATTTTTTTGATTTCTAGCTCGATTGATTACTTATGCCAAAATTTATTAATAAAATAGGTTAAAAACAAAAAAAACTTTAAAGTTTTTTTTAATTTAAATAATGTTGCGACAATTCGGAAATGTCACTAGTTACCTAAAACTAAAATTTTCACAAAAATTACTCATATATGGCAGCCCGAACAAAAAAACTCGAAAATATTTATTCAATGTTAAATTTTAAACATTTGCGACAATCAGGTGACATTGACTCAGCAAGCTTTATATTAACAAAATTTGCCAAAATTTATTAATAAGGTTAAAAACAAAAAAAACCCGAAAAAGTTTTTTCAAAATTTAAATAATGGCATTTGCGACAATTCGGAAATGTCACTAGTTGCCTAAAACTAAAAAAAATTTCACAAAAATTACTCATATATGGCAGCCCGAACAAAAAAAATCGAAAATATTTATTCAGTGTTAAATTATAAACATTTGCGACATTCAGGTGACATTGACTCAGCAGGCTTCATATTAACAAAATTTGCCAAAATTTATTATTAAATAAGGTTAAAAACAAAAAAAACTCGAAAAAGTTTTTTCAAAATTTAAATAATGGCATTTGCGACAATTCGGAAATGTCACTAGTTGCCTAAAAACTAAAAAATTTTCACAAAATTACTCATATATGGCAGCCCGAACAAAAAAAATCGAAAATATTTATTCAATGTTAAATTATAAACATTTGCGACATTCAGGTGACATTAACTGCAGGCTTCATATTAACAAAATTTGCCAAAATTTATTATTAAATAAGGTTAAAAACAAAAAAAACTCGAAAAAGTTTTTTCAAAATTTAAATAATGGCATTTGCGACAATTCGGAAATGTCACTAGTTGCCTAAAACTAAAAAATTTTCACAAAATTACTCATATATGGCAGCCCGAACAAAAAAAATCGAAAATATTTATTCAATGTTAAATTATAAACATTTGCGACATTCAGGTGACATTGACTCAGCAGGCTTCATATTAACAAAATTTGCCAAAATTTATTATTAAATAAGGTTAAAAACAAAAAAAACTCGAAAAAGTTTTTTCAAAATTTAAATAATGGCATTTGCGACAATTCGGAAATGTCACTAGTTGCCTAAAACTAAAAAATTTTCACAAAAATTACTCATATATGGCAGCCCGAACAAAAAAAATCGAAAATATTTATTCAATGTTAAATTATAAACATTTGCGACATTCAGGTGACATTGACTCAGCAGGCTTCATATTAACAAAATTTGCCAAAATTTATTAATAAATAAGGTTAAAAACAAAAAAAACTCGAAAAAGTTTTTTCAAAATTTAAATAATGGCATTTGCGACAATTCGGAAATGTCACTAGTTGCCTAAAACTAAAAAATTTTCACAAAATTACTCATATATGGCAGCCCGAACAAAAAAAATCGAAAATATTTATTCAATGTTAAATTATAAACATTTGCGACATTCAGGTGACATTGACTCAGCAGGCTTCATATTAACAAAATTTGCCAAAATTTATTAATAAATAAGGTTAAAAACAAAAAAAAACTCGAAAAAGTTTTTTCAAAATTTAAATAATGGCATTTGCGACAATTCGGAAATGTCACTAGTTGCCTAAAACTAAAAAATTTTCACAAAAATTACTCATATATGGCAGCCCGAACAAAAAAAATCGAAAATATTTATTCAATGTTAAATTATAAACATTTGCGACATTCAGGTGACATTGACTCAGCAGGCTTCATATTAACAAAATTTGCCAAAATTTATTAATAAATAAGGTTAAAAACAAAAAAAAATCGAAAAAGTTTATATAAGTCAAATTATAGACATTTGCGACAGATAGGTGACATCCAGCAGGCTTAATAATGACGAAATCAAAATTTATTAATAAAGCCTAATTGAGAAACTTTATATAAAGATTACTAACACACGACCGCCCCAACCAAAAAAATAAAATAATATAAATTCAATATTAAATTGCATTTAGGATAGTTTATTGACACAATTTCAGCAGACTTGACATTGAAAAATTTACTAATAAATAGTGCACAAAAATTTTCCAGGGCTTAGTATTGACAAAGTTATATTTGATATTTAAAAAATACAAAACTAATTTTCTCCCACAATTATTTTCTTTACCTAAAAAACTATCGTTTCATTTTTTATATCGTAGTAAAAACATCTGGTGGCTAAATCCCCCTATTTAAATAAAAAACTCACTTTTGAAAAAAACTCCAAAAAACCCGCCCGGGCTGAGCTCCAGGAGTTCAAAACGGGAAAACTCCGGAGCATAGGGGTTCCCGCCCCACTCCTTCCATAAACTCCAACTGGAGTTTTAGCAAGCCCTAGTTACATATAAAGGCTACCCTTTACATTATATGGGTCCAAAAAATTTTGTGAAACAGTAAAATAATCTTACTAGGTTGTCTCTAATTTTTTTTAACCCACAAGTAAAAATATTTTTTTTAGTATAACATATAATGAAAAATTTGCCATGTTCAAAACCAACTTGATGGGATAATTTTTTACTAAATTGAAATATAAATATTTTTTATGGGTAAAATTTATATTTTACTTATTTTTATAAAAAATATTTTTTTTTAAAGTAACACGCTTATAAAATTTGACAGCATAAAAAGTATTTTTTACAAGTTTACACAAATTTAGGTTTAAACTAAAAATATTAGGGAAATCAAAAATACCAAAACAAGATCAATCAGGGTCAAGCCCAATAAAAATTAACCGTTAAAAGCTTGTTTTATAACTTATTTCTCATTTTCAATTATAAGTTTACACAAAATAAACAACTTATCTTATCTAGTTCATATCCTAAACATTATGTAATCTACATGTTAACCAAGTTGAAAACATTCGTGTTGAATCATTTATCAATTAGTTTATAATAATAAATTAAATATATATTTTATTCCATATAATTCAAAATTTATATAAAACATTTAGTTCTTTTCATCCTTGAGAAGATCCTTTTTTAGGGGTCCCTATTAAATAAATAACAAAATGGTATTATCATGAATAAATTATTATAATTAAATAACAAATTTTGAAATCAATATTAAATGCAATAGAATATAATTAGGCAATACATTTGTTACAAGTAAAAAAATTGCCAAGTATTGCCTGCTTGCAAATATCTAACAATTAAAAATAAAAAAATAAAAGGCTATTATTCTCTTAACAAGATAATCACTTAGATGCATAAATTCTTTATATTGTTCAAATTTTATTAAATTAACCAATAAATTACCATGAAAGTTGCTTTATCCTGGGGTGTCTGGAATCTGCCATGACCAAATTTAGATGAAGTGTCAATGAATTTTAGAGTAATATTTTCTGAAGCAGCACGTTTGGTTTGTACTAATAAGGACTATTAAATTATAGTTATTAATAAAAGTAGGTAAATGAACTTATAAATTAAAAATAAATAAGAATATCAAAAATAAAAAATAAATTTAATGTAAATTTTAATAACAAAGTCATTTAACTTAATAAATGTAAAAATAAATAATTAAATTTATTTTTCTTGTCTAAAAAAAGTTAAAAATCAAAAAATTACTTTTCTTAGAGTAATAACACGTTTTTTGGCTCCCATAATACAACCTTTGACCATAATAAAATCATTAATGACTTCACCATAATGTGGAAATCCACCCTATTGTATGAAAAAAAATATTAAATGGGAGAAAAATATAAGCATCTTATATTTTTATTAATTATAAAGTCCAAAGTTCATGGAGCTGACTCATTTCAAAAATAAAAGCAAATTATCATTACAAATTAATATTAATAAATTTTTAATATGAAGAGCATGAGTTCTTCTCAATTTAACACCAAAAGAAAATAGAGTTTATCTAAGAATTGTAAAACTGATAAAATAATTTTTGAAAATTTGTCAGAAGGAAGGCAGAGTGTAATCATAGAGTCATACGCAAATAAAAAATTCATCATTCAAAAAACTATAATAATAGAACTTAAAATACCATTGGGGTAATAGATTTATCTGTAATATCATATTCAGTTGAGGCATTATTCTTTACTGGTTTACCATCTTTTTTATGAATACCTAAACATTGTATATCAATAGGAAAAAATACCAGTCCCAATCCTATAAATTTTTTTGTTGATTTCTGTCCTATGATGGTAACCTTTTTGACCAGCTCTTGCAACTGTGAATTGAACACGACTGGGATGCCAAGAACCAATACAAGCAACTTTTCTTAAGCCTTTGTGTGTCTTCCTGGGCAACTTTTTGGTATGCCATCTGGAGGTAACACCTATATAATTTATAAAAATAATTATAAAATAAACTTTAAATTTTTGAAAAATAAACTGTTTTAAATTATGTAAATTAAATAATTCTTATAAAAATTATCTAGAGGTTTGTTTACCTTTAAAACCTCTACCCCTGGTAACTCCAATAACATCAATCATCTCATCTTGTGAAAATATGGATGAAACAGGAACTTGCTTCTCAAAATGGTTCTTGACCCATTCAACCTTTTCTGCAACTGTGCCACCATTTACTTGAATTTCCATTATATGGGACTTTTTTTGCCCTTTGCGCAACAACTTCATCTATTAAAAACCAATTGTTATAAATTATTAACATATTGTATCGTATAAATGTCAAGTTATATATTTACTTGTGTATGTGCAAGTATTCTAATAGTGGAACAATATTTTTTCATCTTTTCAAGATCTTGATCAATTTCTTTTTTACCTAATTCATCTTGCCATTTAAGTGCATATTTGGTATATGCCTTCTTTTTACATTTATACCTAAAAAATAAGGTTAAAGTCATCAATATTGTTAAAATATTTCCAAAGGCATAAACAACTAATCAATAACTTATGCAAAATTTTCAAAATGACTACTTAATTAGTCATTACAAACCATTTCAAACTTGGCCAATCTATTTAGAGAATAATTCAAACTTAAAAATCAGATTTAAATTTAATTTATTATAATTTTTAAAAAATATTTATGGGCGGCACATTCCAGTAGCAATAATAAAACAGTAAAAATTACGATGGTCAAAGCCAAAAAATACCATATATTATGTTGTTTTGGCACAGACCATTTAATAAATCTGCCTAACCAAATATAATTAATAATTAAAATAAGAAACTTAAGTCTTACCAATTTTTATAAAATCTTCTTTTGCATTCTTCACTAATGTGTTCAGAAAATATAGTTTTAAAGGTACGTAACCCTCTAGGAGTTTCTATATAGCCAACAGCTCCAAAAATGACCATTGGAGGTGCCTCAATTATAGTCACGGCTTCAACTACTTCCTTCTTGTTAACCTCTAAGAAATAAACTACAATTATATAAACTTGAGCCGGGTTTGTCAACTTCTCGAACAATGTGGGTCATCCCAGCTTTGTAGCCAATGAAAGCAGTCAAATGAATAGGTTTAGAGGGATCATCTTTAGGAAAAGACTTAACTTTGCCCCTTTGCCTTCGACTTCTTTTTTTGGGGGTAAATCCCATATGCCCATGCCGAGGAGCTGAAAATTTACGATGAGACTAAAAATAAGGAATCAAATTAAATTACCATGAGCGTGGAATGGAAGTCAATAAAAAATCTAATTTGTGTATAAAGCAGCTGTTATAATGTTTTAATTTTACTAATTAAAAAATTTGGCGTAGTTTGTTCTAGCCTTAATTCAACCACTGATGTTTAAAGCGGCCTTAAGGTCATTTTAACCCATAATCAAAATTTAATTTAAAATTTAATTTGATCCTAACTCTAACTCTATTCCATTTAAATATAGACCTTATTCTAATTTATAAAATAAATTAATTAAAAACATTTGTACATTTAGTTTGTTGAGGATTTATTCTATGTTGTATAGATTAAATTTGCCTGATATAGATTTTTTTTCTACTTTGTGGTAAATAAATTTTAGAGTGTACATTAACTCTTATAAGTTTAAAAAAAAGGCAATTTTTAAAGTAAAATATATAGTCTATATTGTTTATAACTCTCAAAATTATAAAGGTATAAAATTAGATTCTTTACAAACCCCACTTTAAATCTCTAATCTTAACATTCGCAAAAATTTTGAATTGAAACGTATATTAAACTTCAATATTTTCTTAGATATAGAATAGCAAAGCTAATCGCTCATCATTTTCATGTAACATTTTTTTACTGCGGCTAAGGCTGCTGCTAATACTTTTTCAAAATTGTATAATTAATATTTCTGAAATAAAAAAAATTTTGGCGGCTAATATCAAAAGATGAATATTTTTTTTGGTCGTTTTAGGATATGCTTAACAAAATATTTTTTTGCGTCAAAATTTTTTTTTCCACTAGCCGCAGCCTAATATAAAAATCTAATGTAATTTGCCCGTTAATACCTAAATATATTTAATTTCAAAAAAAAACTAGTCACTATCAATGCACAATTTTTTAACAAATTTTTTTAACCCGCAACTGGTAGGGTGAGAAATTTGTAACCCGAATGTCACAAAGGAGTCCATGGGTATCTTTAGTTTTATATTGTTTATATATGTAATAATCTTACAAAACGTAATGGAAGCTGTAATTGATCTGCTTTTAATTTTATGGATCGTTATTTTATAGATTTACGTTTCGTGACAAATTTGGTCAGTTTTAGTATATCAATATTTAAGTCAATATATATTGCAAAAATTTTTAAGTTTTTAACTTTAATACTTTGTTGGCTATGTGTTTGATATTGGTGTATCCACAATAGAGCTCAACGGCCGTGATACGGCCAGTACGACATTGTTTTAATTTAGGCGCGACCCTGAATTGGGTTTTCAATTTTTGGCCGGCTCACATTTCCAAATAAAATATTAAGAAGCTAAAATTATGTATTAAAATAATCAATAAAAAACAGAGAGTAGAAATAGTACCCTTTAGCGTGTTTATCATTATTAATATAAGTTAACAATAGTTAAAAAAAATAAGGAGTGAGATTTAAAAAATTTGCCCAGCCGGGTTCGTATTTTATTGCCTATCTCAGGCCTGACCTGTCAAATTTCGTCCCGGACGTCTTATAGGCTGGCCTTCACAGGTCCGGGCAAGCTTTCGCGTCCCGACTTTGACCTTTAATCCACATTACATTTCAATCTAGGCGGTAACATTCCGGCCCTATTTTAGGCCCGGCCAAAATTGAGTCAAAGAAATTTATTGCAAGCCATACATTTTTTGCTAACGGAGTGTATTATTATAACCCGTGTGTGGCCAAGAGAATCCCCCCCCCCCCGCGCCTGTGATCTCTAATTCACATACCCAAGCCGACATTTAAAGTTGTAAAAAGTATAGCCTTTGGCATTGTTATTGTGAGTTATCGTGTCAACAGCTGCAAAACGGAGTAATGGGTAATAAATCGGACCATAGTAGTGTGAAATATGCGTTAAATCAATAGGACATTAATCAAATTTTTTTGAACTGTGTAATATACGGGTAAAGTGATTCATTTTTTTGGCATAGTTTTAATATACAGCACAGTAATAGACATTTTTATAAAAAAAAAACAATGTTTGAGGTTCCCCCCATATCTTTCCACCTATAAGAGCACCATACCTGTGTAAGTGTTTGACTTTTTTAACACGAGTAAAGCAATTAATATTGCCGAAGGGTTAGATTTGTTCACACGCAGGCAGGCCCGATTCTAGCTTTTCCATTTTAGGGGGCAAAAAAAAACTCGTGGGGGGGCAGAAAAAAATTTTTTGCCGCCTTCGGCGGCAAAATTGGCCGTGACCTTCGGTCACGGCAAAAAATATACATGTACAACAATAGAATTCATGTTCAAAATTTTAACAAATTAATAGTAATTTATTATATTCATAAAATAAAAAAAATGATTGCGCTTATAATTTGGATATGTGAGCTAAAATTAATTGTTTTCACTAATATCAATTGCTTAAAAAGATATGAGATTTGGAAATTATTTTAAGTTTAATTTTATCAATTGGTATCAATGCGCATGAAAATTAAAAATATGATATATATGAATGATAAAAATGAATTACATAAAACTTTAGATTATAGAAAATGAATAGTAAAATAAGATTGATTATCATGAAAAATTGTAAGTAAGCTAATTTGGAAGAATATATATGAAAAAACACTGGTTATATATAACTAGTAATTAATATTAGGGTAAAAAATTAATAAAACATGAACATAAACGTTAAATGCGCATAAAAAAATTGCAACCATGTCTTAAAATAGTAAATAATTAGCTGATTATGAGCAGTGTTTTTTATTAATCTAACAATTTAATGCTAACGGTTGTTTTGATTAAATTATAGAATTCAAAATTCAACGCCCCAGTATATGATTTTTCGTGTCCTAGTAGAACCAAATCACCTTTACGCAGGTCACTACTTAACAGCTAGAAGTTATCATCCTTCTTATAGAAGAAAATGTGGCCTCACAACTCGACGTTGAAGAGCCAGTTAACAAAATTATAGGAAAATTGTTAAATAGATTAGAAAACGATCTTTGTATTCATATAAAAATTTACCAAATCATTAGTAACATATTCTTAATATTAAGTTACTTATTAAAAAATTTTTGGCTACGTCAATTTCTTTAGATAATGAATTTTTATCAATATTACTTATTTTTAAAAGAGGCTCTAATTTATTTAAATCTAAAATAAATCAAATTTATAAAGGGAATCTAAAGATTTTAAATAACTATTATCGGTAAATAATCTATTATCAAAAGAATCAATATATAAATCAATAATATTAAAATAAATACTTTTTACTTAATCATTAATATTTAAAATATTTTTACATGAGTGGAAAATAAATAAAAATCAGAAAAATCTTTAGGTTTAGTTTTTCTTTTATCCATAGATAAATTATTGTCATTTAAAAAAGTATTAATATCAAAACAATTTTTGAATAAATCTTCAGATGTATTTTTATTTCTTAATTGTTTAATTTCTAACAAACAATGGTGTATTAAATCAGAAGTTTAGAAACATAAATCGTTCTGCATTGAAATTGATCTATAATTATTTTTAATAAATAAAATAATTCTTCAATTAAATACAAAAAAATAAATAGATGATTATAAATATGGTCAAAAAACCCCGATTCGGCCCTGTGACCTAAAGATATAAAAGTTTTTTTATTTTTTATTTTTAAAAGAATATTAAATATTTTTGTGTAATTTTTAAAAAAAAATGACACCACCGATGAGGCAACAGCCTGGGTTTGGTTACGCATTCCCTAACTTCCTTGATTGCATCATGTTGAAAAAATTTATGAAGGGAATAAATCAAAAAAAAATTTTTACTTCACTTAAAATTTCAAGAAAATATTTTACAACAAGATGCAATCGGTGGTTCAAGCAGTGAATATATGGGACATGGTGTCCAGCTATTTTGCTTAGAAATACTTGAACACCACCTTTTCCCCCGGGCATTACGTTCGCCCCATCGTAGCATTGTGCGATTAGGTTCTTTGGTTCTAGATTATATTCTAACAAAAGATTGATGACAAGTTAGAAAATTTCTTAGGCATCACATTTATGAATTGCTTTCACATAAAGCTTTTTATAAAATCAAATTTTTCTATATATTTCTGTGTTAATTTGATCTCTCTTGCGGATGAGAAGTATTAATGAATAAAAACACTTTTAAAAAAGTAAATATTTTTAAGATTATATTTTTTAGATATATTTGACGGAGCAAATTCAATTAAATTATGTGGAAGGAATAAAATTACTATGTATTTGGGGGGGGGGGGGGGGGGGGCAAAATAAAATTATTTTTTTTGGGGGGGGGGGGGCAATCAAAAACTTCGGGGGGGCAATCAAAAACTTTGGGGGGGGGGGCAATCAAAAACTTTGGGGGGCCAAAAGGGGTCTAGAATCGTGCCTGCACGCAGGCGACCTAGTTTTTCGCTTAGGCTCTCACTTTAGGCATATTGTTTGGGGCCTTTTGGCTAAGCAGGCAACTAATCAATTTCAAAGTGATTGCACATACGTCCCATTTTTCGAAGTAAAAAGCTTCGTGCACAGATTCGAACCCAAACCTCCTCCTGGGACATGGATATTTGCCACTTAGCTATCTAAGATAGACATTTTTAAAAATCAAAATAGCTTAAACAATTAGGTATAAAGTCCCACATACCTTTCCCTATATAGGGGCGCCAACATTAAGGGTTTTTACTCTTTAACCCGAGCAGAGCAAATAATTCTGTGGCTATGTCGAACGCCAGGACCTAGGTTTTTAAACTATTCTCATTTTAAGCACATCATTTAAGGCCTACTGCCTAAGCAGCTTCAAAGAGGTTGCACATTTGTACTACTTTTTAAAGAAAAGAGCTATGCAAGAATTTGAACCCAAACCTTATGCATGTGCTGTACCGTACCACAAGGATGTTTGCTACTGAGCTATCTTAGCCAATCGAAAAAAATGTTTAGGTTGTGTATGTTTTTAAATCTGATGGCCATTGGTCCCAATCCAAAGATTGTGATATGTTTTATTTACAAAATAAATGCTTATTTTTACCATTTTTATTAATACATAACCATATGAATTTTGACGTGGAAAAAAATACAATGCCTATATGAATATATATATTTTAGCACATATTACACAGGTCAACAAATTTTTAAGAGTTATGAGCTAACAACAAAGATCAACTGCCATCTTAGGGATTTTAAAATTCGTATACCGTTTATCTAATCAAATAGTAGGTCAGCTATAAAATTTTGTAAATTATGTCAAAAAAAAAACAAAAGATTTAAAAACAAAAAACGTGAAATTTTTATTTGCATATTAATCAGCTAAACTGTTAAATTCAAACTTCAAATGATATTATTATTCAAAACCGATAATATATCGTGTCATATTTAAGTGACGCGAAATACTTTGTATTACACTGGACAACAAAATTTGGACAACCCTAAGCATCATTTATGGCAACTAATGGTTTTTGGTTAAGTTTTTGGCGCTAATCACGAATATGAAATCAGAATTTTAGCCAATGCCTCAGCTTTTTAGTTATTCGGTGTTAAAGTTGAGTTTTTTTAATTTTTGAGTTATTTTGGGCTTCTATATCATAAAATCTATGGGTAGTAACAAAAGTATAAAAATATATTTAGATAGCGGAAACATTCATTATTAACGTAAGGGGTTTGAATTTTTTTATAATATTTTATTTTTTTTTATTTTTTCATTTTTATAATATTAGTGGTTTTCGTCATAAAATCTGTTTTTTGATCCTAAATAACATGAAAGTAAATTGCTACTAATTTTAGGTTATAACCTTTTTTATATATGTTTTTTATAAGGAATCTGAATATGGCAATAGATTTTTTGAAAAATTAATAGTTAAAGAAATTTTGTGAATTTTTTTCTGAACTTTGGACGCGGTTTAAAAATAATTGGAGGCATTGGGGAAAAAACTAAATCCAGAATCGTTATCGCAAGAAAATTCTCTACAAAACCCTCAAAAAATCGTTTATGTTGTTTTTTTTTGTTGTCCAGTGTTATCTAAATGCTGATGTAAGAGCTTAATATACTAAATTTTATTTCTCATTATTTCAGATGTTAAATATAAGTTACAAGGGGTTTTTAGATGAAAAAAAGATTCTTAAATTTTTTCTTTTTGCGGTATTCTTGACGCAAAATCTGTCAAAAAGGCAATTTTTTTAATATGAACGTATTTAAGGAGGCGAAGTGGAAAGAAACTACGAAAAACCGAAAATATATATAAAATAAGGCTATCATTGGGATGTATGCTTCTATGTTTTCATAAACTTATTTTTTCTGACATTGATATTTGTTGACCTGTGTTATAAAACTTCATATTTTATGCGCCGCTATAACTATTGTTTCGTTGCAATATATACAAATTTCTGTTTCCCTCGCACTCTATGATCGTGATTTTTTTTGGCCGAAATTTTGGACAAACCTGGAAGAAAAAATGAAAGAATCTTACAAATAAAATAGTGGTAAAAAAAGAAGGTTAATAAATTTATAATTAAATATATTCAATACAAAGTTAAGTCATATTTGATAGAAGTTTTTTTTATAAAACATTAAATTTTCCATAAACAGCTAAAATGAGTTTTTAGATATGGTCCTAAAAACCATAACAAAAAAACACCGCAATTATGTATCGTAAAAATTCTATTCCCTAAAAGAAAAAAATCAGGGGCCCTAGTTGAAGAGGTACAATATTAAAACAGATGAGCTAAGGTGTGTTAGCCGTAATGCAAATTATACGATCTCAAATTATAAAAAAAAACTTGATTAGTCGTTTTATACATTACCTATGCAATAAATAAAAAGCAACATCAATAAATTTATGATTTCGTAAAAATACCTATAATTTTATAATTACATTTGATGTGTTAAATATATTTATTGAATAAATTAAAAATTATAGCTAAAATAAATTATAATAATATATATATTTATTTGAAAACTTGGTAAATAATTTTAAAATTATAAGAATGGGTTGTTTGTAGTTTTGTGAGGTTCAAACATTTGATTTACTGGCGGATTATTCGTAAACCTTGTATTATAAACATCTAAAAATACAAATTTAATGAACAAATTTAAAAATTACAAATCAACCAATTATACATCGGCTAAAAGAAGTCTCAAATATGCTGCATATAATCCCTAAACGTAGAAATTTATAAATGTCAAGTTAAATAAAATAATTAGAAATCACCGTTTCTGAATTATTTTACAAAAAATACATTAAGCTTAATGCCATAAATAATTTAGTACATGATATATTTATAAAAACGTAAGTCTAAAATTTTAATATTTTACTTATAAAACCAAATTATTGCTAAGCTTTTTGCCCCCCCCCCCCCCCCATTTGACAAGCACAACTTGATAAATTTAAAAATATTGAAAAAAATTAGCTAGATTATTTCCATGCCTGTACTACGTTTTGGAAAAAAAAACGAACATTAAATACAAAAATATTGAATAATGGTTGAAACAATAAGACTTAATTTACGGATGATTTTTATTAATTACACATGTCATTAAATATCAATAACACAACCGTGAATTTTATAAAAACATAGAAAAATTTATCCCAATGATGGCCTTATCTCATATTTATATTTCGTTTTTCTTAGTTTCTTCCGGCTTTGGCTCCTTACATCCGCCCATATCGAAAAATCGCCTTTTTTAACCAAGTTGACAGATCGAGAATACCCTAAAAAAAAATCAAGAATCTTTTTTCATATAGAAATCTCTTGTAAATTACACAGGTCAACAAATATGGATGTCAGAAACGTGAATTTTATTAAAACATAAAAGAATGCATCCCCATGATGGACTAATCTCATATATATTTTTTGTTTTTCTTTGTTTCTTCCGTCTTTGGCTCCTTAAATCCGTCTATAACGAAGGCCTTTTTTAACCAAATTGACAGATCTAAATATACCCTAAAAAGAAAAAATTTAAAAGTCTTTTTTGCATATAAAAATCCCTTGTAACTTATATTTTTATTCACAAATAATAAAAAATAAATTTTATTAATATATCAAGCTCTTACATCGACATTTAGATAATACAAAATATTTCGCGTCTAAACTTAAAAACGACAAAATATATTATCGGTATTTAATAGAAATATTATTTGAAGATTAAATTTAACAATTTAACTATTGTAAATACGAAAAAATAAATTTTCAATTTTTGTTTTTGAATCTTTTTTGGTTTTTTGACCCTTTTTTCTAAAATTTTTAATGTTTATAACAGACTAACTAAGTTTGATTAGAAAAAACGGTAAACGGATTTGATATTCCCTAAGGTGGCAGGTTTGATCTCTGTAGTTAACTCATAACTCTCAAAAAATTGTTGACCTGTGTTATATTTATCATCTCAAATAATGAGAAATAATATAATTTAGTATAGCTCTTACATCAGCATTTGGACAATACAAAATTTTTCGCGTCCAATAAATACGACATGATAAATTATCGGTTTTAATAAAAGTTTTATTTGAAGTTTGAATTACAGTTTAGCTGTTGTAAATATGCAAAAAAAAAATTTTAAACAATTTTTGTTATAAAATTTTTTTTGTATTTTTTTTAAGCATTTTAAAATTTTCCATGTTTATGGCTGACTAACTAAGTTTGATTAAAAAAAACGGTCAAAGGATTTAAAAATCCCTATGATGGCAAGTTTGATCTCAGTTAGCTCATAACTCTCAAAAATTTGTTGACTTGTGTTATATTAAACAAAAATTGCAAAGTTTTTCAAGAACAAAGGGAAGCACATTAGCCAATTTTGTCTTCTCTCAATTTCCCCAATATTGTGATTGGTATCATATTTGTCAAAAAATGTAAAAAATCCAAAAAGTGCCCTCTTTAAGGAAAAAATATAAAAGTACATATTTTACATACATAATTAGATCTTAATATTATTTGACCTTATAATGTCTAATCCTTATGTCCTAAGGTTTACTGATCTTAGACATACCTACTTTTCCTATATATTTAATTGCAAACATTGAAAAAAAATAGGCAAGATGTGAATCTCTGGCATGACCTATTTTCACATTGTAAATATTTTTTAGATAAAAATAATAAAAGTATGTTAATAAATACAGAAATATTACTATTTTGTTTAAAAATTGTTTCCTCTAAGTTGCATCTTTAGGTCCTTTCACAACTTATTAATACCAAAGAGATGATTAAGGCAAGGAAATTGTAAAACAAAATATACTGATTAATTAAGCAATACTCCATATTGACAAAAAATTTTGCATATTCTCTAATAGCCTATCTAAATTTTTATAAAAATTTATTCATATGTGTAAAAATGTATGTTTCTTTAGTTAAAACTAAAAATAGAAAAATATTGTAATGTCCCTGCTTACAAAAATTATTTACTTTAATTTCTATATCTTTGGTATTAGTAAGTAAACCAGCTTAAATCATTTAACAAATAAAAATAATAACAAAATTATTTAAAATAAAAATGTAAAATTAATAAGTTTATCATATTATCTCAAAAATTTAACTATTTTAAAAAAATTTAAATTTTAAACCAAATTTACTTGAATTTTCCAATTGATCAAAAGAACTAGTTGACCAAGGATCAATATTGGAACAAGAAGGGGCATCTACATAAGAATTGGATTCTATATCAATCAAAGCCTATTATTTTATTATTAAAATTTAATACTGGTTCTTCAATTTTTTGTGAGATTTCTTGTTGACTTTGAGATATAGCTAATTGCAGCCTTACTTCATCACTCTGTGATAACTTTTTTTCAGTTTCTGCCTCTTCTTTACTAAGAGCAAGAGCAAGCTGCAGCTCCAAATCTTCATCATTTGTTTCTCACAAATATTAGTAATAAAAATTATACCTGCTGGCACCACATCAACATCCTAAACTTTCAAAAAAAAAATTTACCTTGGAATGATTACTTTGCAAAAATCTCTCCCTAGCTTTAAGAGCTCTAGTTCTTTCATTCCTTAATCTTTGCTCATCCTTTAATAGGGCTACTATCTGTTTAGCCTTCTCCCTTACATTTAATCCAAGGTCTTTGTTTTCCTCATAGTATTGAAAATCTTTCAAAGTCTGTATTGCAAATATATTTTCACGACACTGCTGAGCAATTTTTTCATTTCCTGTTTTCAGAATATATTCAAGTAAGGACAAAGCTTTATATACATGTCTCCAATTTTTGCCACTGTCGTTTAAACGTTTCCATATCATTTGCATAATTTCAGAGAAGGCAACAACATTATACGTTAAATCAGAAATTTGAGCCATGAGTAGGCTTGAGGGTCCCCAAGGATCATTAGATGTGGCCTCTCTAACTTTAACTTGGGCATCGCTATAGTTTTTTATAACATTTTTAAAATTTCTTTTGATTGGGGCTACGGACATTTGGGCATATAAAAATTTTCATACATTCATGGAAAATGCCTTATATTTAATAAAGAGGGCAGGCACGTGCAAAGTGATTTTTTATCGTAAAATTTTTGAAACTAAAAAAAAATTTATTTTGTAATAAAACAAAAATTTTTAAATTGCCAAATTTATTTTATGCACATAAAATGCTTTTTTGAAAATAATAAATTTTATAAAAAATTTAGTAAAAAATAAAACTCAGAATTTTTAAAATGTTCCAAAAATTAAAACTCACTTTACACGTGCCAGTAGATATGCCTTTTTAAATAATTTAAAATTTAGGGCGCGTTTAACTCATTTCTTTTTTTTTATTCAAAAAAATTTTTTATACAAAATTTTTACATTTTAACATTCAACGTATTTTATCGCCAATCTTTGTATTTTTTTTTTTACAATTAAAAGATTATATTTATGAGATTTCCAGCATTAATATATTATAATATCAAATTAACAATGTTAAATATAATTAATAAATTATAAACAGGTGGTATATTAAATATAATATATGAAAAAAGTAATTAAAATAAATTAAAAAAAAAAATAATAAAAATATTATATTTACTAAATTTTAGAGTCTTCCGGCCACGTATTTTTAAATAGAAAATTATTTTTCAAAATTTCTATGGAAATTTTTTGCCTTATGCTAAAACTTGGTGAAATGAAATTATTTTTAATTAGTTTACCAATTTGTTTGAAATCAAGGCTTCAGGACCAAATGATCCCGAAGTTGTGGCAACAATTGGTATAAAAATATTATCGGAATTTAAAAAACAATATTTTCTTGTCTTAAAAATTTCGGCATTTAAAATTGGATTAAAATTATAATTTGAAGGGGCCAGAGGATCAACACAGGTGAAATCCCAAAATAAAGGTTTCCCCTCAGAGAAGGGAACAAGAGTTTTTCCATCCGGTCTTTTAGAATTAAAAGATAAACCAGGTTCTAAAACACACGGTATATTGGCCTTTTAAAAATGGCGATAATGATATTAACCTTATTGTGTCGCCTTATCTTTGAATTCGACAAATAATGTAAGGGATGCCGGCCAAAACTATCGGTGAGAGTCTTGCATTTGCTGCAAATGTAAGGAGTTGAAAAAGGAATTCCTAAATGCAAATACAAAGCATATTGAAACGCTTCGTTAGGAAGTAATTGATCATTTAACTTACTGGGGAACGCCTCTAACCATTCATGACCTGAATTGTATGAAGAGAGTGATCTAAGAAGGATTTTTGCGTTGAGTTTTCACTCTGTAAAAGGTAAGCAAGAGAGTTTAACGCTAGACACATATCCCATTCTTTTTGATCACCCGTTTCAGGGTATGGCCTGGTAGGGCCGGCCTCAAAAGCCCAGGTAGTTAAGGTTTGAAAAAAAAATCGGGTCCGAGTTATTCTAAAAGACCGGATGGAAAAACTCTTGTTCCCTTCTCTGAGGAGTAACCTTTATTTTGGGATTTCACCTGTGTTGATCCTCTGGCCCCTTCAAATTATAATTTTGATCCAATTTTGAATGCCGAAATTTTAAAGACAAGAAAACTAAAATATAAGTTTTTAAAAATTTTGAAGAAAAAAAAATAAAATTTTTGAAAAAATGAAATGGGTTACGCGCTCATTTTTAATTATCCAAATTTATGTTAGGCGCGTTCAGACTCGTTTATTTGAAAAATTTTAAAAAATTTGGAATTTTTAAAAAAAAAATTTTTTTTTACAAACTTCTCTTTCAGAAAAACTATTTAAATGCTAATCACAAAAATTGGCGACTTTATGAATGCGTTCAATGTCAAAAGGTAAATTTTTTTTGATTAAATAAATGTAGTCTGAACGCGCGCTTGGTAAATTTTTTTTTACACTTTTATACGAGTTTTTTAATGCGTTCATTTACAAAATAAAATTATTAAAGTTTTGCGAAAATTAAAACTGCTACGTGCTTGCTGAATTGATAAAAAGTAAAGCGGCGAGAGTTGAATTTATCAAACTAAGTACAGGATTTTTTTTTATAATTATAAATAAAATATATACAATATTCATGTAAAATAATATTAGGCAAAACTCTACAGTTGTATAAAAATAGGCACCATTTAATAAAAAACTTATGTTTTTGTAATTATTTGTTAAAGTTTTAATTAAATATATTTTTTGTTTAATTTATATTCTATTACCCTATATAAATTAGGAAATTATGTTAATAGCACGCGCAAAGTCAATTTTTTTGGTTTTATTTGATTTTTTAAAAATCGACAAAACTGCCTGTATTTTTTTATTTTTCAGTCCATATTTATTTGATTTTCGAACTTAGTAATACGCAAGAACCGCACGTAGCCTCGCCTCAAAACTAAAACAAAAGATCACCCAAATTAATCTGGATGCCATTGAATACGAAGGCTTGTGGGACAAAGGCTGCGTAGTCTATTCAAGCAGGCAGTTCAAATTAAGACTATGGAATGAAATTGGTGCCAAATATCAAGTGAGTGGTGACGTAGCGAAAAGTTACTTGAAAAAGAAGACCAAATATTTTGCCATAGTTAAAAAAGGCATGGTGTATTTTATATTTTTAAGTATTAATTCTTTTTAGAAACGAATGAATATCTTATTTACGTAGTTTTTTCGTTTATTTCCCAAATATATTTATAATAAATATCGGTTTATTATTATATTTCGTGACAATTATGATTCCCATATAAAAAAAGCTTTTACAACCGTTAATTTATAACAGTTTGCAAAAAAAAGTTAAAAATATATAATGTGAAAAAGTAGTCCATATTAAAATATTTGTCGAGTAAAGGAATAATTTAGGGTGTCGGTGATTTTTTGCTGCGGCTATGATGATGATGATGATGTTTATGATGCTTATGGTGGTGTTTGTGTTTATGTGCCGATTTTTCTTTTTCCTTTGTGCTATTGCTACGCGAGGTTGGGGTTCGAGATCGCGATTTTCGTCTGTAAATAAACAATGAATTGTACCATATTTATGAAACCTAGCAAATCTTTAAAAAAAATTTCTTATTCCAAAAAAGAAATTGTTTAGTTTATATTGAGCATATTAAAATTTATTATTATGACGTCAATATATTTTTTTTTATAATAACACTGGTCGACAAAAAATGGCGACCAATTAGAAAAACGTATATTTTAGAAGTGTTTTTTAAGCTGATTTCAAATATCTTTTCCATTTTTTCCGAATAGGTCTAGTTTTTTAACTATAACCGTTTAAAGTCAGCAAAAACTCCAATATGTGTCATTTTCAAAAGCAAATATAGTGCCCTTAAATTCAAAAAAATTGGACAAAAAGCTTGTAATTTTATAGGAAAATTCTTAAATAATTAAATTAAATCAAAAAAATTTAAAAAATCTTATTATTTAAGCAATTATTTAATTTTTAAGAAAAAATGAATTAGGCGTATTTGGCGCCATAAAGTCTAACGCTTAGAAACCTCTTCAAAGATTTTTGGTAAGCTTATTTTTAATTTAAATTCACTCTAGAGGTTAATTAGACTTACTTTACCCAATTGAGATTGTTCAATATATAGTTGCCCCTATCATAATGTCCTCGATTACTTATAAACTTTTACCAGAACTTTTTTTACATAAATTTATTTGTAAGCAAGTGATTTATAAAGGAGATAATTATAATCAAATATTCCCAATAGCTTAAAATAAATTATCTAAACCTTTTTTATGGATTTGAAGCAAATAACATTAAAAATTAAATTCCCATGGACCATTAAAAAGGATTTTAAGATATAGACTTAAAGGCGCCAATTTTGCCATATATAATTTTTCTTAAAAATTAAATAATTGCTTAACTAATTAATTTTTTCCAGTTTTTTTAATTCGAATATATTATTTAAGCCATTTCCTATAGAATTACATTTTTTTTATTAAAAATTTTTGGATTTTAGGGTGTTAAATTTGCTTTTGAAAATGACATATATTGAGGTTTTTGAAGATTTTGACCGCTTCTAATTAAAAAATTAGACCTATTCGAAAAAAATGGAAAAGATATTTGGAATCAGCACAAAAAACTCTTTTAAATTATATGTGTTTGTAACTGGTCGCCGACAAAAAGTCGAAATTTGTCGACCAGTGTAATTATAGCTTTAAAGCGTCGTTAATTTAATATCTATATTTATTTTGTGCATAATAAAAAATATCTTAACTTTTTTAAATTTCAATATTTATAATTTTTTTATATGGAAATTACCTGATCCACTAATATTATGTGTCTTTCATTCCCAAATGTAGGCCTGGGAGGAATAGAAGGAAACCCTCTTAAAAATTTTTTTTTAACTTTTATTAGAAAATTGGGTTTTTATAAAACCCATTTCTTTATATAGAATATAAGTAGGGCTTGCTAAAACTCCAGTTGAAGTTTATGGAAGGAGTGGGGCGGGAACCCCTATGCTCCGGAGTTTTCCCGTTTTGAACTCCTGGAGCTCAGCCCGGGCGGGTTTTTTGGAGTTTTTTTCAAAAGTGAGTTTTTTATTTGAATAGGGGGATTTAGCCACCAGATGTTTTTACTACGATATAAAAAATAAAACGATAGTTTTTTAGGTAAAGAAAATAATTGTGGGAGAAAATTAGTATTTTGTTTAAATATCAAATATTACTTTGTCAATATTAAGCCCTGGAAAATTTTTGTTTGCACTATTTATTAATAAATTTTTCAATATCAAATCTGCTGAAATTGTGTCAATAAACTCTCCTAAATGCAAATAATTTAATATTGAATTTATATTTTATTTTTTTGGGGCGGTCGTGTGTTAGTAATCTTAATATAAAGTTTCTCATTAAGCTTTATTAATATTTGGTCATTATTAAGCCTGATGGATGTCACCTATCTGTCGCAAATGTCTATAATTTGACTTATATAAACTTTTTAGATTTTTTTTTGTTTTTAAACTTATTTATTACTAAATTTTGTCAAATTTTGTTAATATGAAGCCTGCTGAGTCAATGTCACCTGAATGTCGCAAATGTTTAAAATTTAACATTGAATAGATATTTTCGAGTTTTTTTGTTCGGGCTGCCATATATGAGTAATTTTTGTAAAAATTTTAGTTTAAGGCAACTAGTGACATTTCCGAATTGTCGCAAATGCCATTATTTAAATTTTGAAAAAACTTTTTCGAGTTTTTTTTGTTTTTAACCTTATTTTTTAATAAATTTTGGCAATTGTTAATATGAAGCCGGCTGAGTCAATGTCACCTGAATGTCGCAAATGTTTATAATTCATTGAACAAATATTTTTGATTTTTTTGTTCGGGCTGCCATATATGAGTAATTTTTGTGAAACTTTTTTAGTTTTAGGCAACTAGTGACATTTCCAATTTGTCGCAAATGCCATTATTTAAATTTTGAAAAAACTTTTTCTAGTTTTTTTTGTTTTTAACCTTATTATTAATAAATTTTGGCAAATTTTGTTATATTATTAAGTAATCAATCGAGATAGAAAATCGTAAAAAAAATACCCTTAATATTGAATCATTTGCATTTGCGACAATTGCGACATTATCACAAGATTAAAAATTAATAATTTTACCAAAAAAACTAATTATATTTTACCGCAAGAAAAAAAAATCAATATAAAATTAGTTTTATAATGCATAAATCGCATTTGCGACAATTTGGTGACATTATCACAAGTTGAAAAAATGGATTAATTTTACCATATAACTACTTGTATTTTACGGCAAGAAAAAAAAATCGAAAAAAATTAGTTTTATAATGCATAAAATGCATTTGCGACAAATTTAGTGACACCGTTAGCAGACACAAATTTGATAAAAATTACCATAATTTAATAAATACATGTTATACAAATCGTCTAATAAAAAAATTACCACCAAATACATAAATTATCGACTAAAATTCTATGTAGACATTAAGTTAATTATTTAGTTAGTTTATATCAAGTATCATAAAAAAACAAAATTAATAACAGAAATGTGAGATATTTGCATAATCAGCTGCTTTTGCATTTATTTACAACTTTATTTTTATAAAAAATGAATTTGGACAAAAAAAACACACAACTCCAACATTTCCAATCGGCTAATGTTAATTTTTAAACTCATGGAAAAAAAACCCCGGAGTTTAAAAACGGAAAACTCCGGGCGGTTTTTGGGAGTGTTTTTTAAACGGAGTTCCCCTGGAACTCCCGGTGAATCGGAGTCCTTCCCGAATTCCGGAGTTTTGACATGCCCTAAATACAAGGGAGCTTTTTTTGAGAGCTTGGGCTAAAAAACCTTAAGGTAACTTTTTGGTAGGATTTAACTTTTTGGTAGGATTTAATCTAATAATTGTTTTATATAATTTAATTCCCGCTTACAATTTTAGGATGTTTACATTTTATCCCATCTTTATCGCTTACGAGCTTTAAATTACTATTATACAATTTGAATTACACAGGTCAACAAATATCAATGTCATAAACGTGAATTTTATTAAAACATAAAAGAATGCATCCCCATGATGGCCTAATCTCATATATATTTTTCGTTTTTCTTAGTTTCTTCCGTCTTTGGCTTCTTAGATCCATCTATAACGAAAAATGGCCTTTTTTGACCATATTGACAGATCTAAATATATATAAAGAAAAAATTTAAAAATCTTTTTTGCATATAAAAATCCTTGTAACTTATATTTTTAATTACAAATAATGAAAAATAAATTTTATTAATATATCGAGCTCTTACATCGGCATTTAAATTATACTAAATATTTCGCGTCCAAACTTAAATACGACACGATATATTATCGGGTTAAAATAAAAATATTATAAGTTTGAATTTAACAGTTTAACTATTGTGATTATGCCAAGATAATTTTATTTTGTTTGTTTTTGAATCTTTTTTGGTCTTTTGACCTTTTTTGCTAATATTTTCAATGTTTATAACTGACTAACTAAGTTTAATTAGGAAAAACGGTAAACGGATTTGATATTCCCTATTGATCTCTGTTGTTAACTCATAACTCTCAAAAAACTGTTGACCTGTGTTATTAAAAGTTGCTTATTAAGTCCACAAATAACTTAAATTACTTATGTTAAAATTTTCCTATCCTACCAAGTCGAACTTGACAACATGAGGGGTAATTGATCAAATAATGTCCAAAATAACTGATTAAAATTGAATGCTCTAGAGGTAGGAGATATATATATAATACAGGTCTACAAAAAATCGATGAATATTCGATGAAGTTTAAAAAGCTGCAACAAAAACTAATTTGGTAAAATAAACTTGACAAAAATATATAAGCCAGATGAAACAGGTCAACAAATTTTTAAGAGTTATAAGCTAACTACAGAGATCAAATCTGCCTTCTTAGGGATTTTCAAATCCATTTACCCTTTTTTTTAAATAAACAAACTTAGTAAGTGAGCTAGCTATAAACATTAAAATTATTAGAAAAAATGTCAAAAAAAAAACAAAAAAAATCAAAAAGAAAAAAAAATTCTGCATATTTACAACAGCTAAACTGTTAAAATTAAACAGAAATTTTTATCAAAAAACCGATAATATATCGTGTCGTATTTAAGTTTGGACACGAAATTATTTTCTATTATATAAATGCTGATGCAAAAGTGATATAAAATTTTATTTTTTATTATTTGAGATGATAAATATAAGTTACAAGGATTTTTCTATAGAAAAAAGAATCTCGAATTCTTTCCAAAATCTGTCAATTTAGCCAAAAAAAATCATTTTCGATATTGCGGTCTAAGGAGCCGAAGGCAACTACAAAAAACGGAAAATATGTATGAGATAAGGCTATCATAAGGATGCATGCTTTTATGTACTTATTCCTGGCATTGATATTTGTTGACCTGTGTAATTAATTAATATCATATTTAAATATGTGTATAAAAAGATGCAAAAGTTATAAAGTTGGTATACAAAAATGGAGAAAAACGAATTTTACCATAAAATAAATATACTACCTCTCGTCTCGTTTCATGCGACTAAAGTCCCTTTCAGCCTTTCGTTCGACATGCGTTTTCTTGAGCTCGTCAAGTTTTTGACGGATTTTGATGAATCCCAAATGTAGTTTACCACCAAAATGGTCCGCAAGCCGTTTTTCATTATCCTGGACACCAAGGTAGGCCGAACATATTTCGCATACCCGAAGCTTTTGTTGCTGATAACTCGAGGATGGCAACGAATTCTTAAATTCTAACTAAAGTTAATAAACATCAAACATAACTATGTTAAAGCCAAAAAAGGTATTTCTAAATGATTTCTCAAAATTAACCTTAGCTTTAGCTTCAACTTGTCCTAAATAATGTTATTAAATAAAAAAAATCTAGTCATAGAACGCAATAAACCCCAAATACGAACGGAAAAAACAATTAAGTCCTCCAATTTCCACATTTTATAGAAAGGTTAGAAAAATTAAGTTACCTACATAAAATTTTATAAATGAAAAATCTAAGTTATAATGCATATTTTTTCCTAGCCCTATTTGATAAAAACTCTATTAAAAATAAAACGCAATTTTTTTTTAAAATTTAATATATGGAAATTTGTTTAATGACAAAATATTAATTCATTTTATGAATGGACAAAATATATTTGTTTTAATCTAGCTTTGCAATAAAAAATATTAAGCTAGTTGAACAAACAATAAAACTCCCAAATTTAATTGATAAAATCGTCATGTCACCTTACATTTAGAGAAGCATAAGTTTTTAATATTTACAAATTTAAACAAATTTTAAAAAATATATCTTTATTTAATTTTATGGTAGGTAAATTTTTATCATAATTTAGCCATTGTGCTTTATTATTGCCCAGACTTCAGAGGTTCAAATTAATTAGGTTTGTGTACTTTTTTACACTAATTTATAGTCAACCTAGGTAATTTGTCACACTTAATATTTTTAATTTTTACACAAAAATTAGTATTTAAGGTTAAAATTTTGATTAACTTACAAATATTAATTATTCTAATTTTTATAAAATAATAAAAAACGTCATTGCAATTTTGCAAACATTTATCCTTAGGCATAAATTAGACTTAAAAGTAAAATAATGAAAAACAGGGTATATAATAGTATCAATCAAGCTTGATGTAACCCAAATTAACATTAAACTTTGTTATAAATTTATGCAATAAATCTTATAAAACAGTCACTCTTTAAATAAATACATTCAAAAATGAATTTATAAAAAATTTAAGTAAGTACCTAAGAGAATAAAGATAAAACATCAAATAATTTTAAACATTTTCATATTTAAAAATATCTAAAAAAACAACATTGCATGGAATAAATGGTGTGATCTTACGTGAAGATTTTCAATTATATATTTAATACGCTATGATTCCTTGCCAAATCTGAAATCATATAAAATTTTGTTTTCTTTCATTTCAATATAACAAATTATTTATCAACTTGTTTGTTAAAATCATAGTTAAAAAAAGCAAAAATATAATAATGAAATTAAATATTTATAAATTAAATATGAAATATAAACATTTAAAAGGTAAGCATAAAACTAATATTTAAAGGTTAATACTTCTGCATCTAGTTTTTGTTTACGTAATGTTTCAACTTCTTCCAACAACTTCATACTATTCTCAACATCTCCCTTTGCCCCTAAATCTTCAGCTTCAGATATCTTTGAGGCTATTTTTTCTGTTATATTTGTTAAGGAAGTGGCCTATATAGAAATAAAAGAATAAAAAATTTACATGGCATGAATATTAGATACATATAAGTTAGAAAAGAAAATAAATTAGTTACACTAAAAATTGAAATAATTAGCACATAATTAAATACTTTTCCTGAATTTTCCAATTCCAATTCTTCTTGTGTTTCAGCCAATTTGCGTTTAGTTATATCAGTCTTTCTATCGCAATCAGATATAAATGCTTGGAGGTGTTCAAATGTCTATCGATTTTAATTAAATATTATTCATGTTAAAAAATAAAATTTCAATATTTATACATCTATGTCATAAAAATAATCCTTTTTTGCAGAAGCCATTTCATAGTCTGCACGTAAAGCAAGCATGTGAACTCGAGGACAATCACCAATATCCATTCTCTAAAAAATTTATAAACACAATAATTAAACTACCGTTCCAGATAATATGTCATGTGGGCAGGTATTTAGAAGAAAGCTTTTACATACTCTGGAATCGCTAAAATATATCTTCTCATCATTTTCGCCTAAAATATTTGATAAATAATTTATACCATTTCTTTGAGTCCCCATTAATTCATCCAGCATAGCTCGCATTTGTTGTTGAGCTGACATATTTTCTTGTAAACCGCTCAATTTAAAATGTAATCAGTCTGTACAAAGGGCTTCTGATATTTATTTCAAAATTGTAAAAAAATATTTTTAAAATAAAAATATTTTATTGGCTAATATTAAAAAATGAGATTAATGTTTTTTGGTTTTTTTAGGATATGCCTAACAAGAAATTTAAAAAGTTTTAATTTTTTAAATTTATTTTACATCAGCCACCTCAATTTTAATCAAATGCGCTCAATTTTTTTCTTTCAAAACTTTTTTTACTAGGCCAAGGCTTAATTAATTTTTATTTTTTGATTAACCTTACTGTCTTAGTGACTGATGGATTTACGATATAATTTATTTATAATTAAATTTGATGTATCACAAGTAACGGTTCAATGTATTTTTGATTTAATTACCACCCCATTTGTTACAAAATTTTTCCAAAAATAAAATTGAGTCATAGTCGATTAATTTTTGTTGATTTACGATCAATACATCTTATATTTACTTGGCTCTGCCAAATGTGATCAATAATATGAATTTGAGTTAATTGAGTTATTACATGGCCATGATTCAGATATTGTTATCCAAGTTCGTACAAGCCAATAAAATTTATATTAACGTTGAAAATGTTTTCTTGCCAATTTGTATTAGTAAAATCATTAATTACTTGGCCAACTAGATTTATTAGGGAGTTAAAAGAAGATAGCGCATGATTTTTAACCTAACTGATACATTATATAAACAATTAGTTTCTGACATTTAACACACAATTTTACAATTTTACTTTTACATTTTACGTTAAAATTTATCAAAAAATAAATATATTATTCCGGCACTACAAATACTTACAAAATAAATTAAGAACCTATTGTTATTTATACTTTTTTTATAGGACATGTTATCTAAAAGTTTATAATTTAATAAATATTAATTATAAAAGTCTAAACCCGGAATCGCATAAGTGGGAAATATAGATAACCGAGCAAGAAATCTAGCCCCAAAACTATTTTTATTATCAATTTAAAATACCTAAAATTTTATAACTTTATATATTAATGTATTTTAAATCAAAATATAAAAAATAATTAACGTAAGCCCACATGTGTGTCGATTATGCATATTCCTTAAGGATTAAGGAGGACATGCATACATCCAAAGCAAGAATATTCAAAATCTAAAAATTAGTTTATGAAAAATGTTTATATACGATTTCATGATAATACGCGGTTGCGGTGTAAGCAACTGAATTAAGTCAAGTCTTATTACCTAACCCCGTCTACCTGACTTTTTGAAAGTGGGAAAGTATTGTCCAAGCATCAAATTTCAAGAAGTTCTTTTTTTTATAATTGTCTAACCAAGAGTATCTGCCCCTCCCCCCTTCCCTTTGTAACCCATTCTCATGAATGAGCTTGTGTATTCACTTAAAATTTTATCATGAACTTTAAAAATATTATAAAGATAAGCTATTAGCACTGTGGGCTCATACCGACCCCAGCACACTTTGAATTTAGAAAATCATTATATATCTGATATATATTAATGGTAAAAGGTTTTCGAGCAGCGGTTCGTATTTTACCTATTTTCTCATGTGTAATTACACATGATATTTTAATATTAATAATAATAGGGTCTACTAACAACAACATATTAATAATGATGTACATTATTTTTGTCAATAATTTGCGTACGTTTGATTTGAAGATAATTGTATTTGTTCCTAAATAAACATTTAATTCATTGGATTCGGGTTTTTAAATCGGGCATTTTTGTGGGATCATCCCCAAGACACATTTGGCGAGCCTGCCAGGATCCAGGATGCAGCCTGGAGGGCAGGATTTTTGGGAAATTTAAGGTATAATTAATTTTATGCCGGGTTAATCTTGGTTTGGATTTGTATGATTTTTAAGGCGAATAATATTTATTGTTTTAAATGAATACATGTTTAATTTTTAAGGTCGTTACATTTCAAGTATTGTAGGTTTATTTGTGTATTACATTTTCAGTTCGGCTACGGTCATTTAGAATTGTATATTTTGCGTGTTGCCGAGTATGTGAAAAAATGGCGGTTTCGACCATTAAGTTGTTGTAGTTTTTTTTTGTGTGTAACTGGGCCCATGAGTTTTATTGGAACTGGCTGATTATTCGGACATTTAATTGATTAGGGCGCGTTGACTCAGTTCGTTTTTTTGAAAAATTTTAAAATTTTTACCTTTTGACAATGAACGCTTTTTTTACAAAAAGTTGCCAATTTCGGTTATTAGTTACAATGTTTTTCTGAAAGAAAAGTTTTTAAAAAATTTTGAAAAAAAAATAAAAATTTAAAAAATTAAAAATTTTTAAAATTTTTCAAAAAAATGAAATGAGTCTGAACGCGCCCTTAGTAAAAATTGTATTTTTTTAAATAATTTTAGACGAAAGCTTAATTTGTTTTGGCGATCACTTACACGCTTATTTTGGGATTTGTTACTGTGTTTCTGGGTTTATAATTGATATGTTTTTTTTGTGGTCTATCATTTTATTGTTTGGGGGATGTACTTATACAATGGGAAAGGATTGTATAATTTGCAATCTACTCAAAAATGCTAGTAGTAAACATAGTCATGTTTTATTTTTTTTAATATGTTTTATGGACCTCGCTGTGATTTTTTTAGGTTTATGGGGGGGGGGGGGGGGGGGGGGTGTCTATTAAGGTAATTTTTAGGGAGCGTGGGATTTCTGGGTATGGAGATTTTGAGACATTGGGTAAATATCGGGTACCTTTTGATTTTTGGGTATTAGGTAATTTTGAAAATTTTGGATTACGGGTTATGGGACTATATTAATTGGTTATATCGCGATCATTTTAATTAATACGCTATCTTTTTTGGGATTTTTCGCGGGTAAGGGTCAAGATAATATATTGAATTGATTAAATGGTTGCCTCAATAATTTAGAGCGAGATCTAAATATTGTGTAGTTAATTTAACATATAAATTGTGTTCTGTTATAACTTAGGTAGATTAATTTTTTACTACGAATTTCAAAAACATGATTTTAGCGCTTCAATGTGTAATGGTAAAGTTTTAAATGTATAGTCGACACGGGAGGGTGTTGCCTTTAAATTTATTTTATTTTCCTACAATCAATGTAAAAAGTTAAAGTGGAATTACAGCAAGCGAATGGTTTCAAGTAAATCGTTAAAAGAAAAATCTGCATTAGTGTTTTAGGTTATTTATGTGTTGGTTAGGAGGAGCGACTAATTATTGAGTTTAATTTGCTTAGGAAGGTAAAACCAAGGGAACAATGAAAGAGGTAGGTGATTAATTTTATTCAATCGATGAGAGCCTTTAACAAATGTGCAATGATTTGTTAGGGAGGCATATATAAGGCTATGTGTAGGTAAAAAAGGTTGTATGTTTGATTCTTTGCTAGAAAATTTAGAGTACTTGGTTATCAATAATTTTCTACAAATTGGATAAGGTTGAGTGTTGAATTATTGTGTGCGGATTAACAGTATTATATTATAGTGTGGGAGGACTATATACATGTTAATGATATGGCGGCGTGGGCTTGTAAGGTAAAGGGGTAAGATTTATATTGTTATATGGATTTTAAAAAAGGAAGGGGATGATTTATTTTATTGCTTTAGGTATCCTACTGGATATGTAGACATTGGTATTGGATGTCGCGGACGGGCCAGCTTATAGCCTGGAATGGGTTGTATCTGTGGATGGACTAACCGGGTAAATGAGGTGGTTTAAAATGGACTCTTTCGGGGCTTTTTCAAAACTCATTTTAATTTAATCAAAATATGGATGTAAAAAAAGGGGGAGGGAGAAGGCTTTTAGTAATTTTAAATTTTGACACAAAGGCTCGAAAAAAGGAGGAAAACCACTTTACAATGGCTCTTGTTAGGGACATAAATGGGAGGTTAAAAAAAAATTAGAACAAAAAATTATGGGGGGGGGGGGGTAAATGATTTTAAAAATAGGGGG
>CM060243.1:14622932-14703058 GCA_030555515.1 Acutogordius australiensis
ATTTGGCTAATAATATATATTATATTGGAAGATATTAAAAATAAATTGCTGGGGTTTGTATGGACACCACAGTACCAATCTCGGGTTAAACAAAGATTTCAAAAAAATTATGTCTTATCTTAACACATTGGTAAGAATAAAATCCAGGAGCAACAAACTATGTCCTAAAACCCTATTACCATTTATATAAAAGTTGCTTAATTTAACACCTAAGCACTTTTTTAAAAAGAGTAGTAATTTTAGATATAAAAATAGAAGGTAAGGCCACTTGCATTTCGTAAAACTGTAAAAATGTATATATTATTATTTTTAACTATTTTTTTCAGAAAAAGCATTTTATGCGCATAAACTATTTCACAACTTATTGCGTTTATTTACAAAACAAAATTTTTCAAATTTTACGAAAATAAAAACTAACTTTGCAAGTGTTTCAACCCATATAATTTGTATGCGATTTTTGTTGTGTTAAAATAGTCTTATAATTTCCTATATATATATAAAATATTTTAAATATGTAGAAATTTTATTTTCGTAAATCCAATATTTTAAAAATTTTTTTTGTATTAAACGTTAATTTTTAAAAAGTTACCAAATTTAGTTTATGCACTTAAAATGCTTTTCCTGAAATAAGAAATTTTGTAAGAAATTTTAAAAATAATTAAAATTTTTAAAGTTTTTAGAATTTAATTTTACGAAAATAAAAAAAACTTTGCACGTAGTTTAGTAATATTTTAAACTATTGCAATAGAGTTTAATGTCCTATAAATTTGGTGGTAAAATAAGACACAATTATAAAAAAATCAAAAACTTAATGTGTGACAGATGAAACACTAAAGTAAAAGTTGTTTCTTGTATCTTCGAAATGTTCTAGAAAGTTCTTTGCCATATTATAACGTGCTTCCATCTTCCTGTTTCCATATATTCTATTTTAATCCACAAACAATAATTAACATGAGCAAAGCAAAAGCCATTGGAATCGATTTGGGAACTACATATTCATGCGTTGGAGTGTTTGTCCACGGAAAAGTTGAAATTATTGCGAATGACCAAGGCAATCGAACCACTCCGAGTTATGTTGCTTTCACGGACACTGAAAGATTGATTGGAGATGCTGCTAAAAATCAAGTTGCTATTAACCCTAACAACACAGTTTTTGGTAAATTAGTGTTTTTTTGATATTTATAAAAATTCTTTGTTGCAATTCTTAACATTTATATTTTTTTAGATGCTAAACGATTAATCGGGCGAAAATTTGATGACACAACTGTGCAAGCAGACATGAAACATTGGCCTTTTACTGTTGTAAATTGTGAAGGCAAACCCAAGATTCAGGTTCAATATAAAGGTGAGACTAAACAATTCTTTCCAGAGGAAATATCTGCTATGGTACTTGGCAAAATGAGGGAAATTGCTGAATCTTATTTGGGAACTACAATAAAGGATGCAGTAGTAACTGTTCCTGCTTATTTTAATGACTCTCAACGCCAGGCTACCAAAGATGCAGGACAAATTGCAGGATTGAATGTTTTGAGGATAATAAATGAGCCTACTGCTGCTGCCATTGCTTATGGTCTTGATAAAAAGGTAATATTCTTTAATTATAAATTTTTCAATAATTAACATTGTGCAAGTTACATTAATAAATATTTTGTTTATAATTTTAGGGTCATGGTGAAAAACACATCTTGATTTTTGATTTAGGAGGTGGTACCTTTGATGTCTCTATCCTTACCATTGAAGATGGAATCTTTGAAGTCAAATCTACTGCTGGTGATACACATTTGGGTGGTGAGGATTTTGATAATCGTATGGTGTCCCATTTTATTGAAGAATTCAAACGTAAGCACAAAAAGAACATTATAGAAAACAAGAGGGCTGTACGTCGATTAAGGACTGCCTGTGAAAGAGCCAAACGAACCCTTTCCTCCTCCACTCAAGCCAGTGTTGAAATTGATTCCCTTTATGAGGGGATAGATTTTTACACTACCATAACCAGAGCTCGTTTTGAAGAACTTAATGCTGACCTGTTTAGAAATACTTTAGAACCTGTTGAAAAGGCTCTTAGAGATGCTAAAATGGATAAAGGAACTATCAATGAAATTGTTCTTGTAGGAGGCTCCACTCGAATTCCTAAAATCCAAAAACTTCTTCAAGATTATTTCAATGGTAAAGAACTCAACAAAAGTATTAATCCTGATGAAGCTGTTGCCTATGGTGCAGGTAAATTATCAATTTGTTTGTTGTTATTGAAATGATGAAGCTTATTCCATATTCGCGGTTTCCACTAGAAATCACATGATAGTTAACACTTCCTTGGATGTCTGATTAAATTATTAAAATACTAATTTTTTTAATATTTAATACTTTATTAATTTTATAAATTATTTCTTTGTATATATGTAGCTGTCCAAGCTGCCATTCTCACTGGTGACAAGCATGAAGCTGTTCAAGATCTCTTACTCCTTGATGTTACTCCTCTGTCCCTTGGTATTGAAACTGCAGGGGGTGTCATGACTGCCCTGATCAAAAGAAATACTACCATCCCAACCAAACAGACTCAAACATTTACCACATACTCTGACAACCAACCTGGTGTATGCATCCAAGTTTATGAAGGTGAACGTGCCATGACCAAAGACAACAATCTCCTTGGCAAATTTGAACTCACTGGTATCCCACCAGCCCCACGTGGGGTTCCCCAAATTGAAGTCACATTTGACATTGATGCCAATGGTATCTTAAACGTTTCAGCAGTTGAAAAAACCACTGGAAAGGAAAATAAAATCACCATTACCAATGAAAAGGGCCGCCTTAGCAAGGAAGAAGTTGAACGTATGGTCAATGATGCTGAGAAATACAAAGTTGAAGATGAACAAGTCCGTGAATGCGTATCTGCTAAAAACAGTCTAGAAGCATACGCTTTTAACCTCAAAGGTTCGATTGAAGATGAGAAAATGAAAGATAAAATTCCCGAAGATGAGCGTAAAAAGGTGCTTGACAAATGCACTGAAGTTCTGTCCTGGTTGGAGAAGAATCAACTTGCTGGCAAGGATGAGATTGAACATCAACAGAAAGAACTTGAGAAGATAGCTAACCCTGTTATGACTAAAATGTACCAAGCTGCAGGTGGGGCCCCTGGAGCTGGTGGTATGCCAGGCATGCCTGGTGGAATGCCAGGTGGTATGCCTGGTGGAATGCCTAATATGCCCACTGGAGCTGCTGGAGGGCCAACAATTGAAGAGGTTGATTAAAACACCTTTACACCATGCTGCCTTTAACTTTTATTATTATTATTCATGTATTCATACTCACATATGCCAATATATTGTTGTTTACATGTCTATATTATAAATGTGAAATTATGTAGATAATATTTTAAATAAACATTCTTTTTTATATCATGTGTAAAAAATTTTAAGCCTTTAGCTTCCCCAACTTGCAAAACATTTAGAATTTAAATATAATTAGGTTTAAGAAATAATAGTTTCATAACATATCAAAATTTTACTTGATAAAAACTATTCCAGATTATTTAAATTTAACATAAAATATTTATTATTGCAATTAAGTTTAACAATGAATTTGCTTAAATGCAAATTAAATTTTTATAATTTTTTTTTTCATTTGATATTATAAGGCTAGTTATTTGGGTTGGAAATTAGCCGTTTTTAAGGCCAACCTCGATCGCATAAGGTGGTTGTCATGGCGCCAAAGGTGTTCAGCATCGTTTATCCTGGTTGGTAGTTTAATGAATGACCCCATCTCCAAATCCCCCAATAGGTCCTTAATGTGTGTTATAATTAATTTACCTCTGCGGGTTCACCTGTTTTCTAAAAAAGCCATGCCGGATATTTTTTGACCACTTGGATTTTCTATGGACCTGGCCATTCATTCCCTTGTTGAATATACAATCATTTTTTATCAAAAATTTGGTGGCGCCGACTGTCTTAGTACGGCATATACAGGCCTAGTTAGCCCCTCTACACTTTGTCAGCAATTTAACGAGATCCTCGACTTGTCTATGTGTAACAATTAGGGAATTCGACTAGTGAAGATTTGATAAAAGATATTTATTGTAAAGGTCATATATCCAATCAGGGGCGTATATAGGGGGGGTATAATTTTTTTTTAATTTTATGATGTAGCCAGTGGTAATTGAATAGAAATCAATAAAATTCTGATATTTGTAAAATATACAGCTTTATAAAATAATTTTGCAAATAAAACATCAATATTTAAATTAAATCTGTAGTTCCTTTCCTCCAAAAAAATTTCTTACCCCGATTTAGAAAAGTTTCTGCATACGCTCCTGTATCCAAAAAAAATTATAATTTTAAATAATAATATTTCGGTAAAATTAATGCCTTCATCGTGGTTAAATGGAAAAAAGAATTAATTTACCCGAAATTATTTTACTATGGGTTAATTTTCCCGAAATATTGTTATTTTCAAATTACAATTTTATTTATATTATTCTATCGGATATATGACCATATTTAATAAATTAGGGTTTTCATCAATAGTTTGTGTAAAAAAATGAATTAAATTTGCAAAAATGTTTAAAATCGACCCGGCTAGCTCTTATGTAATTTTCTGACCAGACTGGTTAAATTACTAATATAAAGAAAAACCCCTCAAACGATTTTCATAGATACACACACCCTTGGTGTAATTAATTCTCTTGAAATTAAAGTAATTTATTAAGTTATTTAAATGATTGCAACAGCCTTGCATTTGCTTTTTATTATCCAATTAACAAATGAGCCCTTAAAATTTTATTCGTAACTTCACGTAATAAGGATCAGTGGCGTCATTGAATGTAGGCTCTCGATGAGGCTTATTTTAGTTAAAATTTGAGTATTTTACGAAACAATTTATAAAACCAAAGGCCTAGCTACTCTCGGCATGTAGCAAAGCTGTCAATATTATTCAAAATTGTCGATCGCATAAAATATATTAAGGAATAGTGTGTAAAGTAAGCTGTGACAGTTCCAGGGTGGTTCTGAAAAGTTTATAAAAGCCCATTTAATGTGTAATATATATAAATGCGTTTTCGTTGTGGCGATTCATTGAGCCCCCTTCAGTTCTGGCGGGTAGTCATCTCTTAAATGGTATCCAACGGTGTCCTCATAAATAATTGTTTCAGTATCTCACTGTTTCTTTACATTAACAACCCTTACACAGACCCATTACATTTATTAATACACGACGTCTTTCTTAGAAAAAGGAGTGCAATCTTATTTAATTGTTTCCTCCTCCAAATACCTGTATATTTAGTCTTTCTATGCCAAAAAATCTATCACTTTCACAAATTAATCTTACATATATATAATACCCTTAACATTTTTTTGTTATTTACATTAAAAATTACTTACCTTGCCACATTAAATTATGAACCGACATTTAGCGGGGCATAGAATATCTGAATGGCGACGTTAACGGCTTCATCCGATACGCCCTATGTTATTGTGCTTCTTGTAACGGCACTTGCAGGAACCGTCGGGAATTCCATCTTACTAGCCGTCATTTTAAGATCTCCGTCTTTGAGGAATAAGCCGGCATTCATAATTATCGCTGCCCTAACTGTTTCAGATTTGTTTGGAGGTGCATTTTACGCGTCTAGCTATGCCTTCCAAGTTTATACGACATATTCACGCTGGTCAAACGCACTTAAAACCGGCAGCGATCCATCTCGATATTCTTACTCGTGCAAATTCTTGGCGCTGGTCAACGAGATATCGTTTATGACCCATTCGATGGAGATGTTTTTCTTGGCCCTTAACCGATTGGTTGTAGTTTGCTTCCCCTTTTGGCACGTTACCAGTGGACACCAGACTTTTACTATGCGTCGAACGATATTTGCAATTTCCGTTATTTGTGGTATTACTGTTGGCATTAGGATTTGGCAGTTTCGAGTTGGGGGCTACGGAGTCCATCTTGCATTAGGAGCATGTTTCATAGATTACCACAACTTCACTACGCTCTTATTTAAATTACACCTGGATTGGCAATACCTTAACATTAGTTTAACTATCCTTTGTTACGTACTCGTATTCATGTTTATGAAGCGGAGTAATAGGCAACACCGGCTGATAGGTCCGAACGGCCATATTAAGAATACAAAACTAATCTTAAATTCATCCCAGGAGAATAGGCCAAATTCCGTTGAATTTTCTCATTTAGGTGTATCATCAATATTTACTATAGCCAAACGTTCGCCTTGCCCTACGTCAAGTCTTCAAAATAGAGGATACCTCAATAATAATCCAACAATGAGAATCCATCGGTCCTTTTCAGTTCCGCATGATGGAACATTTTTAAATAATACCTATTTATGCCAGGTGAGTCGGGAAGCCCAGCGGGTTCGACGGAGAAAACGTAGCGAAAAAGACATTGTCATGTACGCTTTTACCCTTTCCTGCTTTTACCTCTTCGTAACTATCACCTTTAATTTTTCGGGCTTTCGTAGGCTACACCAAAGCAGTGCCAAATTGTTCTTGTTCGTGTACAGCTATTGCTTTCTCCTGATTTACGCGCTCAATCCAGTTATTTCGTTTTGCTTTATCTCCATCCTACGAGAGCATTTCGAAGCGTGGCGCCATCTCGTGGCCAAAAAAATGAAGCCATTTTTCCGCAAACTTTTTGCACTATTTAAAGTAAGTGGAAGCCATCATCCCTAAACCACATTTTTAAAAATCTGTTACGTGGTGCATAATTATAATGATTTGACCATTCTATTTAAAAAATGTTGAAACATATAATAATTTAATAAAATATTTCCAATAATATGCAATAGGAGACGTAAAGGTCGTTGAACTTGGGGACGTTTCAAATAAACAATATCTATAACATAATATTGTAATGATATTATTAAGGAGTCTATGTGGAAAAATTAAATGCACCTTTTAACAGTGATATTATTGAATAGCTGGTTAAAGTAAATGGAAAATGTTGCCCTTTGGCAGCGGCGAGTCAATCAATATTTGAATAACCTGACCAGTCGGGTTGGGTCTAGCTAAACAATTGGTGACTATTTTGGCTGCCTTATGATGATTAGTCGTAAAATAATTTTAACTAGAGACTATTGATTCCTTCAAAATAGTAAAAGACAGGTTCAACTAATGAAATTTTTCCTCGAATTAACCACCGCAGATTCTACGGCATATCTTTTTCCCAATTCTCTTGATTGTGATAACACTGGACAACAAAAAAAACAACATCAACAATTTTTCCAAGGTTTTGTAGAGAATTTTCTTGCGATAAAGATCCTGTGTTTAGTTTTTTTTCCAATGCCTTCAATTTTTTTTAAACCACGTCCAAAGTTCAGAAAAAAATTCACAAAATATCTTCAACAATTAATTTTTCAAAAAATCTAATGGCATATTCAGATTCCTTATAAAAAAACATATCTAAAAAGGGTTATTTCCTAAAATTATTAGCAATTTACTTTCAAGTTATTTAGGATCAAAAAACGGATTTTGTGACAAAAACCACTAATTTTATTAAAATAAAAAAATAAAAAAAATTAAATATTGTAAAAAAATTTAAACCCCTTACGTTAATAATGAATGTTTTCGCTATCTAAATATATTTTTAAACTTGTGTTACTAGCCATAGGTTTTATGATATAGAAGCCCAAAATACCCCCAAAATTGAAAAATCTCAACTTTGACACCGAATAACTAAAAATCTAAGGCATTGGCTAAAATTCTGATTTCATATTCGATCAGCGCCAAAAACTTAACCAAAAACCATAGTTGCCATAAATGATGCTTAGGGTCGTTCAAATTTTGTTGTCCAGTGTAATCTTTAGTTTCCTACGTTTTCATATTTTAAATAAAAATAGACATGGCCTAAGGCACGCTGCATTGCTGTGTTTAGTACTAAATCTAAATTTATAAAATTATTAAGGGCCATATTAAAATATAAATATTAATGTAATTTGCCCATTTACGAGCCTAACAAAAAAATTTTATTTTCCCAAAAATAGCCACTTTAATATTTAACATATTGCATATTTTTTTCTAAAATTTGTTTTTCACTCACTGGCCACAGCTATTACGCGGTTGGGTAGATAAAAAAATTAATTGCATAGTGGAGGAAAGGCTAACCCCAATTTTTAAATCTTTTTATCTCAAAAACTATTTGAGTTTAAAATATTGTTTTAATTTAAACATAAATGCAATTTTTTCCGATTTATAAATTTTTATCTATTCAGCAAAATTGATGAAAATAAGATTATAATCTTATCTTGAATCTTAATAAATATTATAAAAAGTCACAATACAGCCGTAGCTGTGGTGGAACAATTATACAAAATTCTATAAAAAAATATATTTCAATAGGGCACGTGCAAAGTGAGTTTATATTTTCGTAAAATTTTATGAATTCTGAAATTTTTAAAAATTTTATTTTTTTCAAAAAATTTTAAAAAATTTTTTATTTCAGAAAAAGCATTTTATGTGCATAAACTAAATTTGGCAACTTTTAAAAAATTTGCGTTTTATTTCAAAATAAAATTTCTCAAAATTTTGAAATATTCACAAAAATAAAAACTCACTTTGCACGTACCCATAAATAAATTTTTTATTGCCATAATATCGCTTCCAAACATGAGTTTTTAGGTGTTAATAAAAACAAAGAAGAAATATTTATGTTTAGAAGGAACTTCAAGAAGCTTAATAACGCCCTTAATACCTTGTCTTTATTTGTTTTAAATTATAACTAGTGCTTGGTAATATAACCTGACTATTCTCATCGGCTGATTGTCACCTGCAAAGTGGACGTTTAATGCTGGCGTGTTTTATGTTCACGCTGACTCTACAGCTTCCTCTCGAATTGCAATGTTTAGCTTTGTGGTTCGGTCTGGGGCAATTAAGACTTAAGACTATATCCCTCGCAATTTCGAATCTGCATATGGACATATGTCGAAAGCGATGTAATTATGAGTGGGTGATACGCCAAGAACTCCAATTGTAGGTTGTAGCGATGCAGTTAAAGAGCGCGTCGAAAATTTGATAATAAAGACTTTTGACTTATCATGCATCGTTCGTGGCTTTTAACACTCGACATTTATGCGCTTTTGTAAATAAACAAATGAATAAATGTTGAAAGCATTCCCTTAGCTTCTTATCGGCTGTTTCGAGCTGTTTGAACCAATTTGATTTTTTAAATTGATTACTAAGTCGCCTCAATACATTACGGTAATCTGAGAAGCACGCTTTAATGTGTAATTACTCGTCATGAAGCATTTTAGATCCGGGTCCCTTTCGCCAAAGTAGGTAATTTGTTGATTGCACGAATGTGAATGTTTACAACCGACCAGAGTTGTCGTATCAGTTCTTCAATATGCTCCAGGCAATACAACAACTGGTGTCATTAATACCTAGCGAATCCATAATATTTGAATCCGGTTTACATAATGTCGACCTTAATAAAATTTGCCCTACAGGGGCGTATGCAGAAACTTTTCTGAAGGGGGGCAAGGGAAATCATCTACTTTTAAATTTTAATATTGATATTTTATTTACAATTATTTTATAAGGTTGTATATTTTCCAAAAAATAGCAATGTTATTGATTGACTTCAACCTAACAACAAAACAGTTGCTTAAATAAATTCATACCGAGGTTGTATGCAATACAATTAAATCTTTTAAACCTCCTCCCTTTCTTTTAAATGGTTGGCCTCCTCCTATATCACAATCCGAAAAAACTCTCCCCAGGCGAGAAAGATTCCTATTATCTCAGCTAAGATCAGGCCTCTGTTATCTACTAGCAAACTTCAATAGTCGCGTCTATTCAACAGACGACAAGTGCATCGACTGCAAAGAAGCGACTGACAATCTTCTACATTGGCTATCGTGCCCTTCACGTGGGACCCCCATAAATCCCCTGGATCTATGGACAAACCCCATCTTAGCCGCCTCCAAACTCGCTTACACCTCAGAGCCTCCCTCATCCCTTTTCAAGCGCATGGGTTAAAAACAACAACAACATAAAATCAACCGTGATTACATCATAAAAATTAAAAAAAATTTAAAGGGGGGCAATTGCCCCCTTATGACCCCCCTCAATACGCCCTAGGCATACTAGTCAGAAAATTTAAGACTGTTAGCTCATTTTATAGACAGCCTTAAACAAAAACAACTGCAGTGGTTTTTTAATTCTCACTTGTGTGATTGCCGGTTAGGGCTGTGTCTTTTAATTAATCAAGCTCTAAATTAAAAAAAATTATTTTTTGTCAATACGTGTTATACGCGCTCTAAAAGGCGCCAAAAAATAATGTTTTAGGTTGATATAAACCATGCGTTTTTTACCGTATTTTTTGACATAAACTTAAACAATATTAATAGCCAATAATAAGACACACTATTTATTTTTTTGGGGGAAGGGGGATGTTATTTGCTTGTTTGGTTCCCAACAAAACTTGTAAATAGACTAAAATTTAGATCATCAAATACATTAGTAATTTTTAAGAATAACAGATGGGTCAGTGCGTATGAGAAAATGGTATGTTGATATGAGGAAATAAATTGTCCACACTGATGTCTAACATTCGTTCGCAAAAACATCTTGAATAAAAGCATGATTGTTGATCCCAAAACTTACTTTGCCGATCAAAAACGGCAATTTCCTGCACTTTTTAAGGAATGGGAGATATTGGAGGAGCAATATGAAAAAAAGTAAAAGTTGATTGTTATAGTTTTTAGATTATGGCATCAAATAACAGTTGAACTTGAACGATTTATACATAATGAGCATTTTAATGTTGAGGGACGACTTATTGAGGTAACTGTTAAATACTCTCGGCCTTTTGTAAATAGCTCTAGTTACAGTGCAACTTCTTTTTTAAATTGGCTTCTACAAATATATATATATAGCTGTTTAACATTTATTAAAAAATTTTATCTTTAAAAGTAAGAAAATTTTTTTATTATATTTTTTGCAGACTTATAATGTTTAAAATAGTCTTTATCATAACAAAATAATTAGGCTAAAATTTGATTAAAAATCTAACTATATGTAATTTTTTTTATTTACTAGTTATATGAAAGATGCATTATTGAGTTTGAAAATAGGTAATATAAAATTAACCTTAATTTTTTAGGATTAGTTCTTTAATACTTGCCAGATTAGCTATTTTAATATCAACAGATTATAAAGGTAAGTTATTATAGCAAGTTATATAATATATAGATAATGAAAAGAAGCTCCTATTTTTGCAAAAAATTAAAGAGAAGGTAAGTTCTTTTTTTTTACCCATCAATTTAATATAGGTATCAACTAACAAAGAAGCTTTAGCTCTTATGATTATAGCTATTGCAAATGTGTATATAAATATGAATGACTTAAACAAAGCTAAGGTTACTTATTTTATAATTTTCTTTTTCTTGCAATTTTAAAAAAAATCTTCCATGTGCATATTAATCCTATTAGGAACTTGGAGACCAGGCTGAAGAAATTTTAGATAAATTTGAAGGCATATCACCTGTTCATTCAGATTTATATAGGCTGCATAGCACCTACTATTACTTGAAAGAGGACTATGTCAGATATTACAAAGAAACACTGAAATTTTTGGGTGTTGTTGATCTTGACAGCCTTGCAGGTTTCCTTATAATTCAATTGTATCTAGGTATTGATACCTCTAAATTCATTATTAAACAGTCCACAAAACTAACTATTAATAATTACTAATCACTCAGCCCAAACAATTTGGGATATATGAGCTAACTTTAGAGATTAGACCTGCCATCTTAGCAATTATTTTTTACCTTTGTTTTAATCAAACTTTGTAAGCTAGCTATGAACATTAAAATTTTTTGTAAAAATGTTAAAAAGCAATAATTTTTTAAAGAGAGAGCTAAGTTGTTAAATACTGACAAAATATTTTTTTTGCAAACCCATAAAATAATGTTTTTTTAGGTTGGGGTCAATATTCTTTATAATAAATGAACAGCTTGATATACTTTTAAATGTTTTCTCTCATTATTATAGATGAAATATAGAAGTTACTGTAAAATATAAAATTTCTTAATTTTTTTAGGTATTTTTGAGGTTGCAAAATTAATTTGGCCATTTTTTTGATTGTTATCTAATAAATTTGCTGGGCTCGTAATAATTTTTGAATAACGGAAAAAATATTAAGGCTGTTTTGCTAGAGTATCATAAAATTCGCTGGACACTAATTTTAAAATTTAATGTTTACTTCATTTACGAGAATACATACATAAATAATAAAATAAATTCCTAAAATGTTAAATATGGACAGGGCTTATGAAAATAAGAAGAATACTATTAATAGTCCTATGTAATTTTTTTTTTTAAAAAAGCTAGCTACTCATTTTTGAGTAAGGTTTTTTTAATTACTGATAAGTAACTATATGGGTTTTTTAAATATTCATTTTCGAGTAGGCAAAAATTCATGAAGTATCAATCCCTGACTATTCCTTTTTTATCTTTCTTATTCTTTGTTTAAATATTAGCTTAAGGCAGGGTTGGGCATAGATAATCAAAAAATGATGTAGATAATAGATATAGATTATAAAAGATTCTAAAAAATAGATCACAGATAATAGGTCAATTTTTGAAACCTAAATAGATCATAGATAATAGATAGTATCTATTTGGCTTTTTAAAAATTGATATAGATCATAGATAAATTAAAAAAAAATTTAATTAAGTTTTAAAAAACAACATACTTAAGTTTGAATTTGCAACTAAATTTATTTGTTTATAATATATATAATATTAATAATAATAATAATAATAATAATAAAGAAATGATATATTAATGGTTGTTACAATTATAAAAGGATAAAAATGAAGATATATGTAATATCACAATACTATAAGAGAAATGAAAAGAAAACAATCCATTTTTTTAAAAGCACTAATTTTTCTAACATTTCATCAGAAAGTTTTTGCCTATTAGGATTAAAAACTAAGTTTGTGAGACTAAAGAGTCGTTCGACGGGAGCAGATGATGGTAGAATGGAGTTGTATTTAATGAAATTTGGTTTAATTAAAGGATATAACTCAAGTGATTTGATTTCACTCGAAGAATCCCTCATATAATTTAAAACTTCTAGTTCAACCACCCATATCTCTATTTTTGTCAGTTTCTCAACCAAAAAAATCTTCACTCATGGAAGGATTAGATTGGGTAATTTCAGGCTCGACAATATCTGATGATTTGAATTAGTAGCTTCAAAAATAAGTAATTGATTTTAAAGTTGTTTTTTTTTCGCCATCATCTACCCAACGAGCTTTATGTCGTGGATGAGAAGCAGCCCAATATGGCATCAAATTTGGAAAATTAACGTCATTTTCATCAGATCCCACATTTTCTATATCAATTTCTTCTATATCAACAAATGGTAAAAATGTATCACAAGGAAATTAAAATGTGAAGAAAAAATATATCAAATTGTTTAATTGTATACATGTCTTTCAAAATTTAAATATTATCTATATTAAATAAACCATTATTAAATAATGGGACCAGCTAGGTAGCAATAAAAATTTAATTTATGATCTATTTTATGTCAAAATATAATAGCTATAGATAATTTGGAAAAAAAATTATTTAGATCAAAAATGATAGATAGTTTTCTAAAAATGCAAAAGATTATAGATAATAGATACTATCTATGATCTATTATCTATATCTAGATTTTTTTCTATCTATATTGTGCCCAACCCTGGCTTAAGGAATGTTTTTAACTAATTTGATCTAATTATAATATTTTTTGTTATATGATGTTAGAGATTGAAAAAGAGCAGTATGCGTATAACCTTTCTATTGCAAGTTTGCTAGGAGAGGATATATACAATTTCATAGAACTGGTATATTAAACATTTATATAAATATATTTTCATGTTTTATTTTGGCAATCATTCATGATTAATACCTTTCTAATTTTCCATAGCTTTCTCACCCTGTATTCGATGCCTTGAGAAATAAACCACAATTTAAATGGCTTGTAGATCTTTTATACGCATTTAATTCTGGTACTCATTAAATTAGCGAATACTAAATGTTGACACATATTTGATTAATATTGATTGCTTTGTCATTAAAATCGTAGTTTTTTTACAACTAAATCATTTTTACTTTTAGGCAATTTGAAAGATATGGAAGCACTCAAGCCTCAATGGAGTCAATTACCTTTATTGCAACAGCACACTCCTGTGTTGGAACGAAAAATTAAGCTTTTATGTCTTATGGAGGTATTTTTTATATAAGTAGGTTTGATTCAATTTGACGTTTGTTAGTTACCATTATCACAAAGTTTTATTGCTTCTAAATTTTTTTTTTACATTTTTAATATATTAACCAAAATAATACTAGTTTCTTTTAATATTTAAGTATATGTTAATAAAGTTGTAATTAAGCATAAGTTTATATAGTATTTTTTATAAAAGGGGCGCGTTCAGACTTTGTTCATTTAAAAAAAAAATAAAAATTATAAAATTTATATTGGTTCTTTGCTGAAAAATATTTTATGCGCTAAAATTTTTAATAATATTATTTTAAAATGTATCATATATTATTTGGATTTAGAAATAAATTGAATAAAATTTATTAAAATATTAGAGTAATACCTCTGGGAGTAAAAAGTATTGTTAACCATAATGGTTAATAATTTTCGATGTAACTCCTATTTTTTTTGGAGTTAAAATTTTTAATGAACTCTGAACGCGTCAAATAAACTTTAGAAATATTTATTTTTTTGCGTTTTTAAATTTTTTGAGGGATTTACGGATTTTATTGTAAGTTAATTTATTTTTCTTGTTTATTTTATTTTTCTCTCACGTCTGAATTCCAGGTTTTGTTTTGTATGAATGTACCATATTGTAAGCTGAGTTTTAAAAATAAAATAATTATATTTTTTATATTTACAATACATCAGATGTCTTATAAAAAACCAGCTAATAACCGGCAATTGACGTTTGATGAAATTGCCCGAGGAGCTGAAATACCGATTGATCAGGTTAACACGGCCCACATTTTGGGACATTAAAAAAAGTTTATGAAAAAATGAATAAAAAATATTATTTGTTCCCTTTTTTCTTTTGACGAATTACTTTAAATGTAATCTAGGTAATTAAAAATAAATTTACCATTTATCATCTATATATTTAAATAAATAATGTTCAACGGCATTTTGTATTAAAAACTACTTTGAACATATTTTGATTGCATTAAAATAATATAAAACAAAATTTCGGTTTTTTTGCTATAAAAAGTTTACGCGACTTTATATAAATATTTCGAGAAAATTAGTTCAAATACTTAATTATAACTATAAATCCATAAAAGCTTGTTATTTTTTTTTGGCTTTAATAATCTATCTTTCATTATCCTTATTACGTCCAGGAACAGACGATGAAAAAATTAGCAAAGTAAAAGTTATAGTCAAATTTTATTAGTTAATAACTATGATTATCTTAAATTTTGTGACAACTATCAATTAAATGTTCCATAAAACTGATCTAACCACCATATAGTTTAGTTTGTTTTTTTCTAAGTCATAAAATTTTATAATAGTGGCTTGTAATGCCAATTTTTCGTATATTTTTACAATTTTTTTTTAAAAAATGTTAATTATTATTTATTAACTTCATTATTTTGGCTTAATTAGACATTTAATAAATTTAGTTAATTATTATCTTATATATAACTATGTCTGATACCATTTTTTCTATTAATCTCTACATTTTTTTGCACCTCTATTAACATTTTTTTTTCATTTTAGAAATTTAAATATTTTGTAAACTTGTTTTTCATTTTTGTTTTCACACAATTTATTAAATTAATCTTTGCTTTTTATTAGGTAGAATTTCTCGTTATGAAAGCATTATCACTCAACCTGGTCAAAGGTTACATAGATGAAATTGAGCAGCGTGTTTTTATGAAATGGGTTCAACCACGTGTGCTGGATATTCAGCAGGTTATCTATTTAATAGTTACCTCAATGATAAAGTTTAATAATAAAATTTTTTTATGCAAACATACAATTATTTTTCTGATATTATAAAAAGATGGAGGTATTAAGGGTTGGATCGATATTTGAAACATGCCATAATATTCCAACGCCCGACAATTTATAACTTTAAACACGGTCATAATTTGTTTTTTTTGGCCCGGCCCAGATAACAAATACGGCCCTCGAATATATATTATCTATAAATTTTTCATTATAAATTTATTAATCTAATAACGTTTCTCCAAGTAAAACCCTTTATTTTGTGATTGGCCAATGTCTTCAGTAACAATCGCCATAGAAAAAATTGGGCTGGCTTGAAATTGTTTTTTTTTATTTAGGCCAAGTACGCCCGACCCTTTTAAATGTTTGCTCGACTCTTAGGCGGGCTTGCTTTCGGGTCCTGATTTTTATCTCTAGTTAAGTGCATATTTAATTTTATTTAATCAGAACGAAAACTTTTTGCTTAAACTTGTTTTATATTTTTTGCTAAATCATCTTGTAATTCGTATAAGGTGATTAAAAAGGTTTATCCTCAATATTTAATTTTCTAATAAATTTACAATTTTTTTAATTTCATTATTTATAGAATTTGATATAATTTATACAAAACAATGGATTTTTTTGGTCATTTTTTGCGTTTTTTTAAAGAAATCTAAATGAATGGTGAAATCTTATTTATTTTATTTATGTTAGGTTGCCACTATGAATGCTCTGCTAGATAAATGGGCTGACGAAATTAAAGGTTCAGAATCGGCATTTTATGAAAATGCTAAAGAAATTATCCATTATTAATATGTATGTTTTCACAATTTCTGGTATTGTGTAAATAAAAAAATAAATTATAATTAAATTTGACCGTTTTATAGTTACTATAAAATAATATTGTTAAGCAATCAAAATCCTGAGTACTTATAAATAATGTAATTTAAACTTTATAATTTCATAAATTAAAATTTGGTGATATAAATGATTTGAATAAGAATAATAATCATACATATATCTTTGCCAAATTATACACATATTTTGAATTCTTACTAATATTAATAGCAGTGTTTAACTTCTCTATTATATTTAGTAAAATTATGTTGGCTAGATATTACTATGTTCATTCTAAAACTTTTCGTCGACATTTTTAAAATTTCAAAATTTAAATTAAAAAAAAATGAATGAATTCTGAACGCACCCTACTTAGTGAAACTCCTTGGTCAACTGTTATCCCTTTTTATATATTGATAGGTCCTTTTTACTGATGATACCTCAGTTTTTGTGTCAAAGCTTCGTTTAGATAACATAGGATGACAAAAATAAAGAGCGAGAAAGTTTTTTATAATCCTGGGGCGAAATAATCCCTAGATGGTCTTATCTCATGTTTTCCGAAGCTATTTTGTATGTAAATATAAATGACCAAATTGACAGATTTTGCGACCTCGAGAATAACCTAAAGTGAAAAAATTTAAGAATTTTTATTTCATATTTAAATCACTTATAACTTTAATTTTTCATCTCAAATAATGAGTAATAAAATTATTTAGTTGATTAAGCTAAATCAACAAGGTTATACAGAATATTTGGCACTCAAACTTAAATAGGGCACGACATAATATCGGATAAAAATATTATTTGAAGTTTGAAATTAACAGTTTAGCTGTTTTATATATATAAATATCTGTATCTTTTTTATTTTTCTAAACTTTTTTTTACAAAAATTCTCAATGTTTATAACTATTAAAGTAAGGATATGATCCTTTACTTGTGTAAATAAAGAATAGGAAAAAATTATGTTAGACTAATGGAATGAGTACGTTTTAACATTTTAAGTAATTATATATAGAAAGATTTAAATAAACATAGAAATAAGCTTTAATCCATTATTTAAAAAATTTTATTATAAATTTGTAGTTAGCGACTGAAAGATATCTTACCAAAATATTTACTTATTGTGAAAAACGAATAATAGATTTTGAAAGATTAAATTAATAAATGTTTGCTTTTTAAATTGATAATGTGTGGGTTGTATCTATTTATTTTACTTTTTAATTAAAAATATAATTTTTTATTTTAATTTATTTTCTTTCAATCTCACCTCAGACAATGCGCCATTAACGGATAGTCGATTTCCATAAATTTTCATGTGCGCTGTTGAAACCTTTAAAATTTCTTTGTAATCTAATTACACAGGTCAACAAATTTTTGAGAGTTATGAGCTATCTACGGAGATCAAACCTGCCATCTGAGGGATTTTAAAATTCGTCTACCGTTTTATCTCAAACTTAGTTAGCTATAAACGTTATACTTTTTTTAAAAAATGCCAAATAAACAAAGATTCATAAACAAAAATAAATTGAAATTTTTTTTGCACATTTACAACAGCTAAACTGTTAAATTCAAACTTTAAATAAAACTTATACTAAAAACCGATAATATATCGTGTCGTATTTAAGGACGCGAAATATTTTGTATTATCTAAATGCTAATGTAAGAGCTTTATATACTAAAAATTTTAATTCCTCATTAATTGATATGATAAGTATAAGTTACAAGGGATTTTTCTATAAAACAAAAGATTCTTAATTTTTTTTAGGGTATTCCCAATCTGTCAATTTGGTCAAAGCCATTTTTTTGATGTGGACGGATGTAAGGAGCCAAGGCCGGAAGAAACTTATAAAAACTAAATATATATAAGATAGGGCCATCTTGGGGATATATTCTTTTATGTTTTCATAAAATTTACGGTTGTATCATTGATATTTGTTGACCTGTGTTATCCAAGTGAGTCAACATTAATATTGTCGGCTCAGGATAGCTCAGTGGCATACCTTCTGTCTTAGACGAAGGAGGTTGCGAGTTCGAATCCGTGCATAGAAGCTTTTTTCTTCGGAAAATTAATATACATGTGCAGCCACTTTGAAGCTAATGAGTGGCCTGCTTAGGCAGTAGGTCCTAAACAATACGTCTAAAAGTAAGAGCCTAGGCTAAAATCCAAGGTCGCCGGCGTGCGAGCAAATCCTACTATTTAACCCGTGGTCAATATTAATTGCTTTGCTCGGGTTAAAAGAGTCAAAGTCCTAACGGGTATGGCGCCCCTGGGGAAAGGTATGGGGGAAACCTCAAACCATTTTCCTCAACATTAATATTGTTGTCCAACCAAAAAAATCGCTTTGATCTGTTTCTTTTTCCTCCATTAGGTGGTAAAGTATTTTAAATGATTTAATGAGATAAAACCAATAGAATGAGTAAACAGGCGTCAAACTTCGTGGGAGCTTAGTTGACATACCTATATTATTCTATAAAGGCGCATATTTCTTGGTGGGTTCAATGGCTTGTCAAACGGATTGGGAATTGTTTTTTGGTGCTATTTGCCGCGGTCTATCAACATAGTATAGTAGAAACTTTTATAACTAGGACATTACATAGTTTCCGCAATCTTTCACGCAGGGTAGCTATGAAGCAAAACGAAATGATGGGATTAACGGCATACATAAGGTGAAAACAGAAGGAATAAAAGTAGAAAAAGAGCTGGCGCTGAGTCAACTCTCCACCCCAGCCTGAAAGGTTAAAAGCCACGGTAATGAATAAGTAGATGCAGGACAAGGTAAAGGCATACCAGATGATATCCTTTTCTGACCTGCGTCTACGTTGAATCCTTTGCTCCTCTATACCGAGCGGCTGTCGCACCGAGCGGGTAGGTCCCCGCGGTAATTGGTATGTGGTTATAGCGGATGAAATTGTGGTGATAACTGGTTGTTGTGCTACAACCGGTCTTGGCGGGGCTTCCAAGTCGACCTTTGTCATTCTCCTAAAAGGAAGTACTGAATCACATGTGGTGCGTCCTGTCTTTGTCGTTACTACTTCGCGATTGTTCCTCGTGGCACCATTAATTGTTTGAACGTTAGGAGTAGTTTGTGTCGATGGTCCGATTTTTCTTCGCTGCATAAGCGATGTACGCTTGAGAAACGCAAATATTAGGATGTAACACACGATAGTCAGCGCAATGTTAGTGTATTGCCAAATAAGGTGAGCTTTGAACAGGGGTGGCTTAAAGTTGTGGTAATTTATGAAACAAGCATGCAGGGCCTCAAACACTTGCGTACCTCCCACCCTAAATTGCCAAATTCTTACGGCTACGGTAGTACAGTATGTAAGCCCAATGACCAGCACAGTGTTCTTCACCGTCCAAATTCTATTATGATCGGCCAAAGGGAAGCAAACAATAATGAGACGATTGAGGGCAAGGATAAACATTTCGAGCGAATGCGTCATGAATGATATTTCGTTGATGTAGGCAAGCGAGTTGCAAACCAAGATTTTGTGCCGGTTTATAGGCTGCTCGGCCCACGGATTTGTTTGACCCGTGCCCATGTGTGCGTAACTTGAGGCGTAAAAGAGGCCCCCAACGAGATCAGACCCAGCCAGCGCAGCTATTAGGAGAAAGGCAGGCCTTGAACGTAGACTTCGCGATTGGAGGATCATAAACAGCAATAAAGCGTTCCCTAGACCACAAAGGGTTGCGGTGGACAAAAGAACAGCTGTATAGCGGAAGATGGGATAGGAGTCGGTTTGATTCATACATACACATTAAAGTTTCAAATGGTAGGAGCCGAACCTATCTATATAGAGGATAGGATGAGACACCAGAAAAAAATTTATCTTATCAATTTTTTATGACTTTTTGATGTCCATCTAAGTGATGATGTAGTAGTTTTAAGCAAAAAAACTTCCTAACATACACAAACACATTTTAATAGAACTAGCAAATGTACCTTTTAATTAACTTAAATGGGTAGTTTAGCAAAAACACCTATTTTAATTAAATAAATTGATTTTGTAATTATAAAGTACGTACGTATTTAAGTAACGCCAAAATTGGCGGCAGACCGTATATAAACAAAATAAAAATCTTAGTTAAAAAACATTTATGTTGTTATACTCTTCTCATAACTATTTGTTAAGGTTATTATTCTTGAAGGGCGCATCAAGGACATTTTTACATAAATATATGTATCAAATATTGAAGTTTACAAACTTTAGGAGAAACTTTGCAGAAACATGTATTCAATTCTGCCTTGTGTCACAGATTATGATAATTAATTATGTGTAAGTGCTAATAGAAGATTATTTTAATTTGCCAAACAACAATATCGGAACGTACGCACTTTAATAATTTTTTATTTTAATATCACAATTGCATAAGTTGTTGTCAATTTAACAGGCGTATTCCGGATTAAATCGATCTGGTTGAGCTTGAAGTTATAGGTGAAAGTTATGTGCTGCATGCAAAAGTGATTTAAAGTTTTGATTAACGGTCTTATGCCATGCCCTGGCTAGGCGTTCTCTTAGAGCCGCAATGAAGCAAAAAGAAATTATCGGATTAAGGCCGTATATTAAGAGAAAGCTATAGCAATACGCGTACAAAAATAATTTAGATTCCCTTGCTTGGAGTCTCCGCAGACCTGAAATGTTAAAGGCCACCGTTACAAACAGGTAAAAACACGAAAGGGTAAAGGCATACAAAACAATATCTTTTTCCCGGCTCTTTCTACGATGAATTCGCTGATCTTCGTTGCTCGGCCGATGCGAAGGACGACTCAAATAAGGATGGGCCCTAACACCGTTTGGCATTGGGGAAGAGACACGGGCCATATCAACTGGCGAGTCGTTAAAACTTTTGTTAACTATCGATATCGGTGGTCGATTAACTGAAGTGAATATCGAGGTCATACTTTGAGAAAATTCAAGTGACTTTTTTGGCTCGACTGATGTCCTCACGCTTAACCTAGTATTTCCACTGCTCGATTGACTGTTTGCACCTACCCGACTTTGCCAAGATCCACGTTTCATAAATATGAATACTATCACGTAGCACAGGGTAGTTAGCCCAATGTTTGTGTATTGCCAAACCAGGTGCCACATGAAGAAGGCCGTTTGAAAGTTTCCGTAACCCATAAGACAGACCCCTAAGGCATGAAGCACGTCAATCCCACCCACCTTGAATTGCCCAACCCTAATTCCCACTGTAAGTACCATGATGGCGACAATAACAATGAGGGTGTTGCGGGCCGTTACCAAAGGTCCACCACGCCGCGTCTGAATGAATGGGAAACATACGGTCACTAAGCGGTTCAGGGCAAGGAAAAACATTAGCATGGAATGGGCCATGAACGCAATTTCGTTGACAAAGGCCAAGGATACGCAAACATTACCCTTATATTCGTTGTGGTGAAGGGTCTGTAGTTGCCATCTTGGGTGACCTACGAAAATGTGGTAAGCATAGCTCGAAGCATAGAACGTACCGCCAACTAGGTCCGAAAGCGTTAATGCGACGATAATAATGAAAGCTGGCTTGCCCCGCAGACTCCTGGAACCAAAAATAATGGCCAAGAGAATGGCGTTTCCCACGGCCCCAAAGAGGGCCGTAACTAATAGGACAAGGACGAAATGTTTATCGGAGTTGGCGGGTAGCGGTAACATTCATGTGCTGGTATGAAAAATAAAAAATGGATTGGGTTGTTTTAGTATGGGGTAAAAGAGTTTTTTGGATGTGAGTTAAAGACAAAAGCTCCATACTTCAGTGAATGTTTTCTATATGGTGCAATGTAATGGTGAATTTCGCATTTTGTCATCTCGTAAGAGGAAACAATTATATTAGAATATCTGTGGTTTTGGGCTCGTTCCAAATTCCATCAATCTTTTCATCATTTCCATCTCATTTAAAAAAAATGTGACCAGAAATCTCATTCCTTAAACGAGAGCAAGGGCTTCATCTTGGCAAGAAAAATAATTAAGAATTAGAGCTGTAAAAATAGTAATTCCTTTATTAAATACCTATCTGCGGTTTTTTTAATGTGTCATCTGGGCTAATTGGGTAATTTTTGAAATATATGATTCCTGATGAAATCTTTTTGACCTTGTTCATACGTGATTAATTAGCAAATTTGTATATATGTTACAAAATAGTGTTTTTATTTTGGAAAAAGAAGGAATTTTAAAATATTTAGAATGTCAAGGTTTTTGGCACTTTAATTTTTAGGTAAATACAGTTTAATTTGGTGGGGCCATATTTGATCATTGTGAGTATTAAAAAATATCTTATATGTCATATATCTAAGTGTTTTGACAAACTCACTTCAAAACAGCGGGTACGGGCCCGTTTCAAATAATAACATGTTTTTTCTCTCATTTAATTTTTTATTTCCAGTAAAGCATTGCTCCACTTTAGAAAAACATCATTCTACTGGAAACTGTATATTCAGCTTACAACATTAATTTTAATTGGTCACGATTTATTATGACCTAATCTTTATTCAACTCACAGCCTCTAAGTTGGAACCTTATTGAATCTAAAAAAATACGGGAAATGCAATGATCTTAGGCGATATATTTTTCATTTTTGTTTCTTCAATGGCTCTCGCTAATTGTCATTCCAAAATTATTTTTGCTTCTAAAGCAAGTCATAAAATTTACTTGAGGTAATTCTTAGTTGCGAAACTAATTTTATTGCCTATTAAAAAGGTAGTGTACCGTTCGTATTAAAATTTAAACCTGGCCGTGTATTACGATTCAGGTCGCCCGATACATTTTTCACCTTAGGCAGTGCTTAAAAATTTATTTCTTTGACTCATTGCGAAACTACAAATATGCCTTGGAAAATCTATAAGCTATAAATATTTTCGTTAAACAATAAAGTAATGTTGATATAAAATTTCTCGATAAGGTAATGGGATAAAATAGGCCCAGCTAGGCAAAATTTATTAGGATCAGCCCAAACAGGCTTTTGAGTTTTGGCATTGATCTTTAGAAATGACCATACCCTACCAAGGAGCTCTTGGAGAAAACACTATATAAAATGTATATTTTCTAACCTAATGTTAAAACAATATTCGGAAATATCAACTGTGGTTTGGCCAGGCTCTCTAGATAAATTATTAATTTAAATTGTCTTAAATATAGGACGACAAAAATCAATGAATGAAAAATAGAAAATTATGACACTGAGGGTAAATTATTCCCATGATGGACTATTACATATATATTTTCCGTTTTCCAAAATTTCTTTAGACTTTGGCTTTTCTAAGGTATATATTGAAAAAATGGTCAAATTTGACCAAATTGACTAAATTGGCGACCTCAATACAGGCCCGATTCTAGCTTTTACATTTGGGGGGGGGGGGGGGGCAAAAAAAACTCGTGGGGGGGCAGAAAAAATTTTTTGCCGCCTTCGGTCACGGCAAAAAATATACATGTACAACAATAGAATCCATGTTCAAAATTTTTTAACAAATTTATAGTAATATTCATAAAATAAAAAAAATGATTGCGTTTATAATTTGGATATGTGAATTAAAATTAATTGTTTTCACTAATATCAATTGCTTAAAAAGATATGAGATTTGGGAATTAATTTTAAGTATTTTATCATTTGGTATCAATGCGCATGAAAATTAAAAATATGATATATATGAATGATAAAAATGAATTATATAAAACTTTGGATTTTAGAAAATGAATAGTAAAATAAGATTGATTATCATGAAAACAAATTGTATAAGTATGCTAATTTGGAAGAATATATATGAAAAAACACTGGTTATATATAACTAATAATTAATATTAGGGTAAAAAATTAAATTAAACATGAACATAAACGTTAAATGCGCATAAAAAATTGCAACCATGTATTAAAATAGTAAATAATTAACTGATTGTGAGCAGTGTTTTTTATTAATCTAACAATTTTATGCTAGAGGTTGTTTTGATTAAATTATAAAATTCATCAAAATTCAACGCCCCAGTTAATGATTTTTCCTGTCCTAGAAGAACCAAATCACCTTTACGCAGGTCACTACTTAACAGCTAGAAGTTATTATCCTTCTTAAAGAAGAAAATGTGGCCTCACAACTCGACGTTGAAGAGACAATTAACAAACTTATAGGAAAAATGTTAAATATATTAGAAAACGCATCTTTGTAATCATATAATAATTCAACAAAATCAATAGTAACACATTCTTTGTAATTATTAAGTTTCTTATTAAAAATTTTTTGGCTACGTCAATTTCTTTAGATAATGAATTTTTATCAATGTTACTATTTTTTAAAGAGGCTCTAATTTATTTATATCTAAATTAAAGGTTAATCAAATTTATAAAGGAAATCTAAAGATTTTAAATAACTATTATCGGTAAAAAATCTATTATTAAAATATAAATAAATCAATAATATTAAAATAAATACTTTTTACTTCATCATTAATATTTAAAATATTTTCAAACTTATGAGTAGAAAATAAATAAAAATCAGAAAAATCTTTAGGTTTAGTTTTTCTCTTATCCATAGATAAATTATTGTCCCATAAAAAAGTATTAATATCAAAACAATTTTTGAATAAATCTTCAAATGTATTTTTATTTCTTAATTGTTTAATTTAACAAACAATGGTGTATTAAATCAGAAGTTTTAGAAATATAAATCGTTCTGCATTGAAATTGATCTATATTTATTTTTAATAAATAATAAAATATCGATTGAGTTACTTATAAGGCAATGGAATTTTCTTAAATTTTCCAAAATAAGTATGGCAAAATTTTGGACGCTGCATACTAAATCTATTTAAAATATTTTCTGCAAAATATTTATTTAAGTCAATATAAAATAATGTTAGGTTAAGTAATTTTTTAAAAACTTTAATAAAGGTTAGTCATTAATAAAAATAAATTTAATTTATATTTTTATAATTAATTAGTTTTTTTATTCAATTAATTTATAAGTTTGATACTTTAAATAAAAATTGAATTTATTTTAATTGTTGACTATCCTTAGTATGCATCAAATAAAAACTAAATTTTAATTTAATCAATAAACGTGCAGCCGTAAATACTTTTTTAAGGTATACAATAAAGTTCTTCACTAAACTTAAAGGCCTGGTGTAAAAAAGTGACTTGTACATACCTTAAAGTATATGGGAGGAATTTAACATATTTATATAAATCTCTTCCATTTATTTAAAAAATAGATCAAGCCAAGCAGTTTAACATTTTAAACCACACGGGCGGTAAAATTCTGAAATAATGGACAGGGTTTCGAAACAACGCTTGTATGATTTACCCCTAAATCCGCTATTCTTAGTCAAAAATTACAGGATAAATTTTCTTTAAAATGCATGAGGAAGCTATATGGAAAGAATATCACTGTTCATAAATAGTTGTCTTGTGTCTTAATACTTTTGTACAGCGTGATCTAGTCAAATTAATTTGAAAGTTCCATCATATTACCTTTGTCTTAATGATAGAAAAAGACTTTGCAAATATGACATACACTGCCGCTTAAAAGTTTTTGACCCTTAATTTTTGTAAAAAATGGGCATACCTTTTTATGAAATAATTATCAGATGGACATATAAATTATAGGCACATAAATATGAAAAAATTTTAATTATATCATTTGCTAATAAAGAAGTTATGAGCTGTTTAAAAAGTATGCTAATTTATCGGTTTTGACATTTATGAGTAATAGATGAATTTTTTGTAGTTAAAAAAAAAGTTTAAAATATTTTTTTGAGCTAGGGTTATTAATTCTATATAGTATAATAAAATTTTTTTTTCTCTGTAAATAGAGGCCTATACAACTAAGTCTTCCAACTATAAAACCCCTAAGCGTCGCTGAATTAATAAAATTTTGATATTTTACCACTTGTTTTATTCCATCTTCATCTTTCTGACTTTTAAAATATACATTTTTCAGTCCATACTGTCCAGTTGGCATGACATGCAAAAAGTAGGTCTCCTAATTTTCTTTTTATTTCCACAAAGCAAGTGCCGCTCACATTGCCCGGTCAAATTCTCAAATCACATTCGACCGTCCTATAGATTCGATCGTTAAAGCTGATCATTATTAAAATGCCTTTCCTTTTTTAGAAAGGCAAATTTTTTTAATTTTGAAGCAAAAATTATGAAAAATTAATACTTGGTTAAGGCTCTATTATCGACACAGTGGTCAAATTTTTGTCGTTGATATTCACATCTTCTGAGCTAATTTTTGTTGGTTTATTGCCGACTGCGTATAGTACATTTTCATTAAAAAGCCTTTCTGCATCTGAGACTTTGGCTGAGTTTTTTATCTATCTTTAAAATCGCCAAAAACGTTTAATATAACAAGGCTCTAACAAAAATATCCTCTTATTAAATCAAAATTCATTTAAGGCCAAGTTTTGTAATAATTTATTTCTTTCTAAAAAATGGATTTTCCTATATAAAAAATGCATTATAACTTGTTTAATGCGTAGCTTTAAAAATGGAAAATGTCTTTTTATATGCGTTTTTTTGTTCAGAAAAATAAAAGGAGATATGACCTAAAGGAGATAGCGTATAAGCGATAAACATAACCCGCGAATGGTTGAGTGAGAAATTTGTAACGCGAATGCTATGGTGTGGTTTATAAGAACCCCAATTTTAAACCTATATAACTTCAAGAATTTTAAAGCTATGATTTTTATTTGTTTAGAGAAATACATGCTCTTTAATTATAGACTAATATAAGTTATCATTATTGAGTATTGCAAATTTTATTTGACACAAAGTAGAAAAAAATATTAAAAATTGAAACTTTTTATTTTTTCATATTACATTATATAAATCATGTCAATAAATTGAATGTATCAATTTTATTAATCAAATTGCGTTTTTACGTCTAGTAGAACATATTTAGAGAGTTTCATGGAAAAAAAATATTTTAATATAAAATTTTATTTTTGGCTATTATTTACCATAAAACCTAATTATTTAAAAAAGATAATTTATATCATTATTATACATTTTGTACAATTAATAATTAAAGTTATTTAAAAAAAATAACTAAAATATAAGGTTGCAATCATTTATGTTTAAATTTAACTAAAGGCAGTAACATGGTTTTCAGCATTGAAATTGAGAGGGTGGGGTCCATATGGACCCAAATTAAATTTCTAAATTCTAAACAAATTTTGGTATTAGACTTAGACTAAATTTTAATTACTAGTTTGTTTATTATATATCAAAGAAAAAAGTTACGAAAATTTGGCCATTAACATATAATATTTAGGATATTAAAAATTTAAAAAGTGAGGGGGTGTGTATGGACCCCACAGTGCTAATCGCGGGTTAAAACGCTAATACTTAATGCTTGAATTTGATCCAAGGGTCACGTGACTTACAGTTATAAAATTTTTTAAAAATCTTAGATATAAAAATGAATGTACTCCGCACTCTCTTATAAATTCAATGTCTTTGTAAAAAAAATATTCGCACAATTTCTGTGCTTTTTTTGGTTTAAGAGCTATCACCCTTTAAAATTATTTTTAAATCATAGACCATTATCCTTTATTTAAAATATGTAAGCTAGGTAATTTGGTTTATAATTGCTGTATTTTAAAAATTTATTTTATGCGCTATTTTGCTTTTAGAGCAAACATTCCATTCAAAAATAGAAATATTTTAATTATGTATTACAGATTTAAGTTTATTTATATAAAATTCTACACCTTATTTTTAATCAAAATTTTTATTTTTACATTTCCTAAGGGCACATTAAAATTGATATTTTTGTGAAATTTTTAAAATTAATAATTTATACAATCAATCATGTGATCGAATGAATGGCTGACAGGGAACCAGCATGATTTTAAATGCAAAGTGAAGAAAAAATTGAAAGTACTTCTGAGCCATTATTCTTTGCTTATGCGTCAAGGTGGTATATTGATCTTAATGAAGCAGAATGTGTAGATCCTGAGTATTGGGATATTTCTAGTTTTGAGCTGCCAAATGATTATTTGGATGAAGCGCTAGATTCAAAATTAAATATTTTTATTGTTTCTCTATCTGGCAAACCATTATATTACAGGTAGTATTAAATAGCTTAATATCTATACATTTTTTTTAACGAAAATTGTTTAGATATGGGGAAGATGATAATATAATACCATTGTTGGGTGTGGCTTATACACTATTTGTTACCTTAAATGAAGAAAATATAAGGGATACTGATAATTTTTCAAATATCATGCTTATACAAGGGGACAAGCAAATGATTGTCTTTTTTGCAAAGCCTCCTTTGCTATTTATTACATTGGCAAGTATTTGTGACATAGAAGCTATAAAAATTTCTGTAAATCAACAACTGTCTTTAATCATGAGGGTTCGTGATTTTATAATTAGTGTTGTGACTCAAAAATTACTATACAATGCATATCAAAAATACAAAAATTTTAATTTTAATAAATTGTTGGCTGGATCAGAGAAGATATTCAATTCTTGGTTGCATAGATTAGACACTGATCTTTGTGTAAATTTGAATTGTATTAAATACCTCTACATTATTTCATCATATAGAAATGCAATAACCAAGCTCTTATGGCAGTACATACACACAAAAGTATAAACCTTTTGATTGAAATAATATATCACACCAATTTTTACCTTTTTTTAGAATGTTGTTTTTACAATCCTGCTGTATAAAAGTTATATAGTTTCTTGCATTCAACAAGAGCCCTACATTCTTACGCCACATGATTTACATATACTTATAAATATGATTATGACCTCATCATCTTTCAAATCCTCTGAAATTACATGTACTCCAATCTGTCTACCAAATTTTAATTCCAAGTAAGATTATTAATTATTCCTGAGGCTATGGATTAATTTATTAAATTTTTTTTGTTACATAAAGAATATGTTAAACATTTTCAAATAAGGATTTAAAATACAAATTATGATTTTTGAAACATTTTAAATTAGTACATGTTAATATATGGTCAATTCCACCTCAATCCAACAAGTCCGGGAGGGGTACCCTTTTTGATTTGGCTAAAATTTTGCATGGAGATAGTATCTAAGGGTATCTCATAATCTGCAAATTTTTTTTGACCGGAAGTGATTTTTAACGGAGATAGGAGCAAAAGAAAAAAAAATTGCAAGGTGAATTTTCACATTTGATGCAACTTTGGGAGGTTATAAGTCTAAAAGTTTTATAGCTAAAGACTTTTTGCTCCCTGCACTATATTAAAATATTTAAAAGTGCCAAGTTTAATTATATATAAGAAGTTAGACCTAGGGGCAATTATGTTAGGCTATAACAGTTTTATTTATTTGATTCATATTATTGTCAATTTCGGAAAGAAAAAGGGAACTTCAGATTAAAAAAATTGGTAATTTTCAGGATTTTACTCCTATCTTCAAAGCCGACTTTCTGGGCACTACCAAACCAATTTGAACATTTATATTGCATTTTATACATAAAACATCGCTATATAACATAAATTTCCCCCAACATTTTACAACGTACCCATAGCTTTTTATGAAATAAAAACAAAAGTTTGCCAAGTTTTTTGAAATTTTAAGGTGTAAAAATAAAAACTTAAAATTTTTATGCTTATATTTGTTAACTTTTACTAGTCCTTTTTAGTTTGATGAACAATATTAGAAATTGTAATATTCAATATTTATCCTTGACAAAATTCAAAAAATTTGTTAAATTTATTGTATAAAAAAATTTGGGAGGATTTTAGAAAAAATAATAGGGATGTAAAAATTTATTTTTTTCCTTTATTCAATAGTTTTTAAATAAAACAGCCTCAACAACGTTAAATCTGATAAAAAAATAAAATAGAATATATTTGGCCTGTTTAGAATATTATAATTCAACAGATGTTTTTTTTTTTGATTATCAACAAACTTAAAATAAACGTAAAAAGTCAATTATTTTATGAAATATAATGATATGGTTTTTTGATATTATAAATACATAAAAGAAGTCAGTTTTAGGGTTAAACAACCTTAAATGATTATAACGGAAAGAATTAGCTTCAATGATGAATTTTAAGGCTAAATATTAGACCCAATTTAATATAAATAAAATATAGACATTCAGTCTTTATTACTAATTTTTACAAATGCCAAATATGTTTTTGAAAGTCTATTTAGTACAAGGCATACAACATATATCTAACCGACCTTAATATTAAAAACTATCAATTTTAGTTCCAATTACATCTTAGTTTTATAATATAGACGCACTAGACCTAATAAAGAAAGAGAAAATATCACTGTTACTTGATTCTATAGGCTTATGGATTTGGGCATTAACCTAAAGTTTTTTATAACTAAATGCGTTCCTAACGAACTTTAACACAAGAATATGTTTTAATAAATATAACAAATTACAAATTTAATTAAAATAATGGAATCATTTCATAATCTTTTTTTTTGTAATTTACCTATCTCGTTCTTTTAAGATTCTATGAATAACATATATACTATATTTTTAACACTTAAACAGGCAAACTATGACTGACTATATAGGTTCTAGATATTATTAGTTAATTATGCAAGCTTGCACAGACGAATACAATCTGCGTTAGTTTTTTTGACACCTGAAAATTTGCTGTTTTTTTAGCAAATTTAGGTATTTTTATTGTAGAAGCGTCAAAATCAAATGAAAAAAGCTAGGGCTATTATATGTTATTAAGCGATATTTTATCTATAAAATGAATGTTATATGTTTAAAAAATGTTGGCTGGTTAACCAGAAAGTCGATTTTGAAAACAGGCGAAATTTTTACTTTTTCCGGTTTGAGGTTCACTTTTTCATTTTAAATTTAATAATAGTAGTAATCAATTAAATCAAACTATTATGGTCTAACATAAATATATGTTCTGCTTTTTAAATACTGTCAAATTTGGCACATAGGCATATTCTAATATAGTGCAAAGGGCATAAATATGTCCCAAAATTAGGGCAAAAAATTAATTTAATTTTGTAAAAAGTCATGCCGATCCCAAACTTTTGAAATCATATAATTATTAACATTATAAAGGGCCATATTATACAAATTTTTCAGAAAATTTAAAAATACGTTTTTTGAGTTATTTGTGTCTAAACTTGGCTTTAATTCTTTAGGTAGCCCTTATTACGATCTTCAAAATAAATAAAAAAATTATGACTCTAGCTACAATACTTTTGATGATACATGCGCGCAAAGTTTTCTCAAATTTTTTTTTTTGCAAAAAAATGAAAAATATTTTTGCTCATATCTCGGTCAAAAATCACTTCCGGTCAAAAAAATTTAGGTTTTTATCAGCACCCAAGGACCCTACCAGTGTGCCAATTTTCAGCCAAAACTGAGACTTCATGAGAAAAAGTTTGTCGATTTGAGGTGGAATTGACCATATAGGTTTTATAATAAAAAGTTACTTAAATTTTGAACTTCTCTTAGGAATAGCTTGCACTTAAATCTTGTTATTTTGTAAAACATCATAGCTCATTTCTGCATGCCCACATCTCCTATTTGGATCCAAATAAAAGATATTGCCTTATCTTTTTAACCAGTGAACATAATGCCTTTCAAAAGCTGTCAGAATCTCAAATGATGATTATGAAAGTATCTTTGTTTTGTAAATAGTTTTAAAGGTGTGTATTGAATTTTCTCTACATATTTTATATCTTTTGATTACACAGGTCAACAATTTTTTGAGAGTTATGAGTTAACAACAGAGATCAAACCTGCCATTTTAGGGATTTTCAAATCCATTTACCGTTTTTACTAATCAAACTTTGTTAGTCAGTTATAAACATTGAAAATTTTAGAAAAAAAGGTCAAAAAACCAAAAAAGATTCAAAAACAAAAATAAACTAAAATTTTATTTTTGCATATTTACAATAAAACTGTTATATTTGAACGTCAAATAATTTTTTATTTAAAACCGATAATATATCGTGTCGTATTAAAGTTTGGACGCGAAATATTTGTATTATTTAAATGCCGATATAAGAGCTTGATATATTTATTAAATTTATTTTTCATTATTTGTGATAAAAAATATATGTTACAAGGGATTTATATATGCAAAAAAGATTTATTTTTTTTTATTTTAGGGTATATATAGATCTGTCAATTTGGTCAAAAAAGGCCATTTTGTAGACGGATCTAAGGAGCCAAAGACGGAAGAAACTAAGAAAAACGAAATATATATATGAGATTAGGCCATCATGGGGATGCATTCTTTTATGTTTTCATAAAACGTTTCTGACATTGATATTTGTTGACCTGTGTTATAAAATAACTGATTAACTTTAACTTACAATGAAAATAAAATATTTGTATTTTTGTTTTATTATTTTTTTTAGAATTTTCATGATAAAGGTCATTTAGACATACTCAATGAATGGATCTGCAATAAACGAAGACATATTTATACCGTTGACGATTTGTTTTTGCATTACGAAAAGGTGCCTCAGGAACAATCTCTAATACATTTTATTTACATTGCTAAACCAGGGAATTATGTAACAGCCCCCGTTTTCCCAACTCATTCAAATTTTAATTCACAGTACAGGCCTAACATAAGCAATAACGATGTAATTTCTTGTGAAGCACGAAGACATATTTTTTGTGCTTACCTTTACCTGAGGTTTCGTATGAACCCGATTTCTACGAGCTCAACCGATATGGATGAATCATTCAAGTGCCATTTTGTTGCTCATTATTATAATTATTATTATTATTATTGTTGTTATTATTATTATTACTATTATTTTAATTTTTTAATTATTATTATTATTATTATTATTATTATAATTAAAATTTAAAAACTAAATAATTACACCAAGGCTACTATATCATTTATTACCCTAATCAAAGATTGCACTGCTTCAAACATTGAGAATTAAAAAACAGTATCGATATACAAAAATTAAAAAAATGTTTTTGTTAATATTAATTTATTTTTTTTCGGTATAATTTCTGGCCATTTGGGAGTTTTGGACCTGTATTATCATATTGGTATTTCGTAGTCGCAATATGCCAATTTTTATATTTTTACATTACTTTCTCGCTAAGGGTCAAGACTGGATGAAGATCTATTTTATTAAAAAACCTATTTATAATATAATATTTAATTTATTTTTTGGCTCAGAATTACCACAACCGAATTTTCCAATGCCTTTAATTCAGATTTTATACGGACATTTTCGCGCGCCTCTTCCACACTTTCCTCTAATAATAAAAGTCCGATATTTTTATATCTATAACTTATTTGATATATTTTGTATGTAAAAGATTTGTATTTGTAAATGATAGTTATAATATTTTTGTGACATTAATTTCAATTATTTAACCACTTTATATAGGCTCGCCCCAAAATATCATGAGTTCACAAATTAACACATCCTCACCCAACACGGCCAATTGTCCACTCCAAAATTTAGCCGGCAATAATTACAACTTAATTGATGCCCTAACATCAAGCTACAATACTCCACCATCAAATCTTGGCCTTTCTTTTTTGAGTATTTCTACAAAGTCTGGCATTTCCGTCGGCTGGGTATAAAATTAGCGTTTTATTTATAGTTGTTTTATTCACAGTTCTGTGAAACATCTTCTCAACTTTACACACAAGAAATCTAATGTGCGATTTCGCGATAGGCCATGTCTATTTATTTTAATTTAATAATATGTATAAAAACATATGAATCATGGTGATTATATAAATACATTTTGCATTATTGCCTTGGCCATAACGTGTTTAAAATGCATTTTGGTAGATTTCATTATTTTGAATTTTACGGAAAAAAACAAACCATTTATAAAACATGACCTAGGCGAATTATTTTCTCCGGAAATAAGCCTAAAGTGAAAGCCTAAGCCAAAAACTTAGACGATTCGAGCAATTTTCACTATTTACTCTAACTTCAATGATAATTCCTTTTCTCAGTACTCAAAATTCAGAGCTGCATTTTATATGGGGGACCTCTAAATTCAATAATTTTTTACTATTTTCAAAAGTAAACAATTTTAAAGCAAATTGCAAATGTTTTTGTATATTCAGTGTTGTTCTAATTATTTATCAAAGTCCACGTTCCTATAAATAAAATGTTTAATGAAGTTAATCAATATTTTTTTTTCATTTTTAAACAGCGCGATCTCAAATACGAACTGTACGCACACTTTAATCTTAAAACTAGTCCAGACGTGATACAAGAAACCAAAGAGCTAATACTCAAATGGGTGCATCGTGAATACAGATCTCTTTTTCCAGTTAATCAATAGCTACATGAATATGTAGTAGCTTATATTAAAATTTAAAATTGTTGAAATAAAAAGATTTTTTGTTAATTAGTAAAAAATTTAAAATGACTTTCAATCTCATAATTTTTTCAAATTAGTTAATTTTCAATATCATAACGCGTTTTCAATATCATTACACGTTCAAACTTATTTCATTTTTTTTTAAATTTGAATTTTTTTTAACTTATAATTTTCTATATCCGAAAAAAAATTTCAGTCTTAATAATTATTAGCAGCATTTTGTAAAAATGCTTTTGATAAAAAAAAATTGTATTAATTCTGTTTTGAAAAAATGAAAAACCGGGTTTTAATAAATGAAAAAATATTTGCATTCATAGTTTATATACATAATCATGTGAGATTCAAATTTATAACAATCACGTTGCAGCGTATATAATGCATTATTTAATTTATAGCATCTGTTAATATTTATATATAAAATATAAACTTAAACTTATACCTGTTTGTTTTGATGAATTGTATTAATTTTAATTTATTTTAAATATTTTTGAACACCCAATTATTTTGATTGGTGTTTAATTTTGGAGTGGTATTTTGATCATTACATACTATCTACAAAAATTTTATGATGGTTTGATGATTTTTGATATTGTAGTTAAATAATAACGATGTGCCTTTATCTCTAAAGCCCCGTTTTTTTATAATTGATGAAGTTTACAAAATAAGAATAAATTATCTTGGCCTACCTCTGTTTTACCACTTTTCATAGATCTGAACATGACCAAACAAATCGGGGGAAGCCAAATAATAGCAAACTTTGGCAACAGTAACTGATTTTGGGACCTCAAAACCTCATAAGCAAAGATTGTTTGTCTATATTGGATTCAACTGTAGCTTCAATTTTTTAGCTAAATTTCTTTTTAATTATATCAAGTTAATAAACACATTTGGTTTTACAATATGTTTGCTATACTGATGGCCCAAAATTATACTGAATTAAAAAATATTATTTTAAAATTGTATATTAAAGCTGATTAATATGTTTTATTTTTTGTTTAGTTGTCTCATTTGTTTTTATTACTTAAAAAAAATTAATGTATACAATAGGCTTTACGTTTGACCAAAAAAACAATAGACAATATAAAATCCGAATATCAGTAACCTTGGTACTAAAATTGGAAAAATTTGAATTTTTATAGTACTTAGTTATATTACATCTATATTTAACTTTTTATAAACTTAAATTTAAAATAAAAACAAATATTAAATGTAAATATTCCTTATTCAAAACCTTATGGGAGTTCTTTTTTAATTTAGATTATATATAAAAAGCAAAAATGGAGAACTAAAATGAAGATAATTTATCCATTTTAATTAAACAATTTTGAAAATACAAATAAATGTTATTCAAGTGTTCATCAAATTTTTAGCTATATGAACTTATCAAAGTTGTACTTTTAAGATGCCCAGCGTGGTTAAATTAACATCGATTCCATGTTTATTTTTGATATTTCTTTTTAAAAAATGGTTATATATGTAAACAACATACATGCTGTAATAATAATTAATAGCTTCAGAAATATTTAAAATAATGCTGGGTTCATTCGAACCTTACTACCTGTCGCAGGTTAATATGGGCAAGTCCATCCGTCCTTTTTTAATACTGGTACACTTATCACCTATTAATTTACCCGTACCTTAAATCATGTAAAATTTACTAAATATCCTGCTAGGTATGCCTAAAATACCGATAACTTATTTAAGTTTAGCTTAAACTTTAATTTTTATTAGTGTTTAAAAATACACATTAGCACTCTTTCACTAAATTTTTTTTAGTAGAAATTTAGTTCTTAATCTTTTACACGAGTTAAATGACACTCAAGTTTTAAGACAAACTGGATTTAATTAAAATCATAATTTAAAAAATGATGAAAATATAGCGAAATTAAAATGAGATTGTAAGTTACATTTGCCCCATTTTAATCTTTAAACTTAATTCCTGCGTCCTTAAAACCGTGAAAACACCTAAAGAAGACGAGCTTAATAAAATCTCATACATCACGATCATGACAATAAAAAAGCGCTTTTTAGTCTCTTCGAGGCGCATCCAAACTTATAAGTTATTTACCTAAAAAATTAAAAAAAAAATTTTATTTCAAATTCAAAATTAACTATTGTATGCTGATTTTTGCAAACAGTTTTTTATAAATTATTTAATTTTTATTTCAAAGATTAAATGCAAACCTAGGTAATTAAAAAGTTTCCTCAATTCCAAAATAAATGATTTATACACTGTGTCAAAATTATGTAATAGCAATCTAAATTTTTACGGCACCTAATAATGATAATAACATTAAATTGCATTTCAAAGGTCGTTGTTAGTTATGGTCGTGGATTAGTAGGTTTCAAGAAAAACAGCCATTTTAATCTAAGAGACACAAAAAGTAATAAGATAAAATGTTGACTATAAATTTTTTGAATATCCATTCAAATAGTTTATCGGAATATCCAAGGACCATAATTTTTAGGGTTTTCTTTTGTTCGAACAAAAACAAAATCAATACCACCCAATTCGGCTTGGCGATATTTTAATATTCTTAGTCAGGCTTAGCATTTTAATAAAAAGAGATTATTTTTTTTGCGCTCTTAGAATGATAATATACACTGAGAAGCGTGGTCAGAGTTCATTAGTTTTTTCAAAAAATTTAAAATCTGAATTTTTAAAATTTGGTTTTACATCACAATTTGCCATTGTTTTTTACAGTATTTTCTTTATCTTGATGCAACTGTTATAAATTTAGATTTGAATTCATATCAACATGGAATAAACATTTAAACATAACTCTTTAAATAAATGTCTATATTTTGAAAATTGAACACATTTTTTTAGAAAAATTTAAAAATTTCTAAACTATTGAATGATTGAATGCGCCCAAATAAAATAAAGGTAGAGGAGGTAACAAAGGTTTTTTAAGGACATTATCCTTGATATATTTATTTTTCAAACAAGACAATTTTTTAGCCCAACGACCCAAATGCCAGTACGAAAAAACGCGTTTTTAAGTTGACAGATTTTGCGACCTCGAGAATACCCTAAAAAGAAAAAATTCAAGAATATTTTTTTCATATAAAAAACCCTTGTAACTTATATTTATCATCTCAAATAATTAGAAATAAAATTTCTTAGTATATCAAGCTCTTACATCAATATTTAGATAATGCAGAATATTCCGCATCCAAACTTTAATACGAAACGTTATATTATTGGCCTTTAATATAATTATTTGAAGCTTATTAACAGTTTAGCTATTGTGAATAGGCAAAAAAAAATCTCATTTATTTTTGTTTTTGATTTTCTTTTTGTTTTTTTGACATTTTTTCTAAAATTTGCATTGGTTAGAGCTGACTTTGATTAGAAAATGGTAAACGGATTTGAAAATAATTTAGGTAGACGGCAGGTTTAATTTCTGTATATAGCTCATAACTCTCAGAGATTATTTTTTTTAATAAAATATCTAGTTTTTAAGGTGAGTATATTAGCCAAAAGCATTTTTTTATTTAATAATATTTATTTATCTTGAATTTATCCTAAAATGTTCTTATAGGCCTAAAAACACAATTTAATCAATAATATTGATACATTTAATTTATTGAAAATATAAAGAATTCCATTTTCAAAATTTTTTACTTGTTTAATAAAATTTGCAATATAAACTAATGTTTAATTAGATTAATTTATAATTAAAGAGCACGTATTTTCTTCAAAATAATAGAAAAATAAAGTTTATAAGCGTGGAAACTTTTGAAGTTATAGAGGTCTAAAATTAGGGTCCGTCCCCGACATTAGCATTCATGTTACAAATTTCTCACCTTAGCATTTGCGGGTTAAAGTTATTCGGGATATAATAATGTAAAAAAATGATTTAAATTTTTAATACAAAAGCCAATTAAAAATTTTAAATTGAAATTTTTAGTTTTCAAAAAAATGAAAGAACCTTAAATGCGCCATAAATACATCTAATTAAATAGAATAGTATTTTGAACTGTTGTTTTACTGTTTAATAAATAGGTTGTTACATAAATGGAATATTTTTGCTTTACAAATTAGTAATCTTCATTCAAAAGTTAATTTAAGTATTAAATGGTCAACATCTACAACTAAGAGATTTTAAAAAATTCACATATTTGGTTATAATAGTACAAATAATTATAAACGTAAGAGTGGCTGCAGCCTGTTCTATATTTAAAAATAAGAAAAATTAAACGCCTGGTTATGGCTTATAACACAGGTCAACAATTTTTTGAGAATTAGGAGTTAACTACAGAGATCAAATCTGCCATCATTTTAGGGAATATCAAATCCGTTTACCGTTTTTCCTAATCAAACTTAGTTAGTCAGTTATATGCATTGAAAATTTTAGAAAAAAAGGTCAAAAAACCAAATAAGATTCAAAAACAAAAATAAATCGAAATTTTATTTTTGCATATTCACAATATTTAAACTGTTAAATTTAAACTTCAAATAATATTTTTATTAAAAACCGATAATATATCGTGTCGTATTTAAGTTTGGACGCGAAATATTTTGTATTATCTAAATACCGATGTAAGAGCTTGATATATTAATAAAAATTTTTTTCCATTATTGAAAATATAAGTTATAAGGGATTTTAATATGCAAAAAAGATTTTTACATTTTTTTAGGGTATATTTAGATCTGTCAATTCGGTCAAAAAAAGCCATTTTTCGTTATAGACAGATCTAAGGAGCCAAAGACGGAAGAAACTAAGAAAAACGAAATATATTGCTTAGGCCATGGATGCATTCTTTTATGTTTTTATAAAATTCACGTTTCTGACATTGATATTTGTTGATTTGTTAATTTATAAGTAGATGAAATTTTTAAAACTTCATAAAATAATGTACAATATAGCCATCTCTTTTGTTTAATCCGATCTTCTTGTTATCGGGACAAGGGCGACAGTTAAAAATACAAACTATGGCAAACGTAACAGAAAGAAAGTTTAGAAGCAAATATTTAAAAAAAAAATTTCAACAAAAATTAATTTTTTTTTTATGCAGACCACTCTAACGTAACTCCTTTGTCTTCAATTATTGGAATACAAAATTTTTTCAATAAAAAGCCACAGCCATTGAAAATATTAAATATCATGTCAACATCTACCATTGAGAAATACCACTGGATTTGCTCGACGGTCACCTAAAACATACGGGAAGAACACTTTGTGTAAAAATTAGAAAACAAGAAAATATTTCTAAATTAATTTATATTTTTGATATACATTCTATTAAGTTGTATGAATTGCAATAAGACATTGATTAACTCTAAGATTGTTATATTTTGAAGTAAAATTTTTTTAATAAGTAGTGCGGCCTTGTATTAGAGTTAATCAAATAGAAATAATTGCATTTCTTAATATCAAGAAATTTACTGATTACAGTTTTTCAAAATTTGCTTTAAATTAGTGGGTTACATTAACCAGCAAACACTTACATAAATAATGTCAATGTCAGGCATTGCCTTCACATGAGTTAACAGCCCGATATTATAATAAATACTTTTGATTAAAATCACTTAAAAAAAATTTGTAATTTGTCCGCGCGTGTATTCTAGACTTTTTAAAAGCATATATTTTTTTACATCTATATAATAAATTATAAGTAAATCAAAGATATTTGACTAATAAGTTGTTTTTATGATGGAATTGTCAAATATTTTTATGTAGTAATTACTTAAAAGTCACAAAATCCGAGCTAATATAAGTGTCCCAAAAATGGTTGACTTAAACACAAACTTAATCAATCTTATCTAGGAGTGAAGGTTAATTGCTTTCCAATCGATATCACAAACGTGAGATTTTATCACTCTGTAGCCATATCATACATGGATCTACTTTCTATACTTATGATAATTTGTAAAAAACGTTTTCCCTTGAAGTATCAGTTACCGTTTGATTATTATTATCGTGTCCATGATTAAATTAGAATCGAAGTCCAAACATTTTCAAAAAAATTAATATTTATGGATGTGTTAGGGCAACATAACAAAGTGGACGGCAAAACAAGAATTATGTGTAGATGGGTGCATAGGTTAAAATAGGAGTGGAAAAGCGATTAAAACAACATTTTAATTTCTCAAAAATCCAATGTCAATAGCTCTGGAAGCGTATAAAGGTTATGCTCTTTCATGTTATCCTCTGATGATTCCCAAATAATTTTGAAGGTGTCAATACTATCAATATCATCGAAATGACAGGTCATCTCTTGAGCATCATGCTTGGTTAATTAATGCGAGTCGATATTTTTACGAGATAATTTATTATCGATAAGGAGTGGAAGCCGTATAAAAAATATTTAATAGGTCAAAAATTATATTGGCCGTTTTGTGCATATGAGCTTGACATAACTATAAGTAAGCCGCACAAAATAATGTGAACTTTTCCTTTTCAAAACAATTATATAAAAATCGTTTTATGGTGAAATTATTTTAAAATTATACAAGCAGATGCAGTGTTTTAGGCGGGCAAAATTCGAAATTTATGAATAAAATGATTTTGGACTTATTAGTTATTTGTTTCATTTAAACTATTTTAGTCGCTTTTCTAAGTTTTTAGGATTTAGCGCTTGGCAAACTTTTTGTTCATATATGTTTTGTTTTTATTTCTATAGTATAATTATTAATTTTATTCTTTTATATTATTAGCAAACGTCCTGCTTTTTCCTTTTAAGATATTTGTCTACGGAATTTTTTTTTCGTTTTTTAAAACTAAATATTTTAGGTATTTCTTACATAAGCAGTCATTTTCGGATTTCGCGTTTAGGATTTTCATAGAAATATTTGTTTAAATTTTAGTTTCCAAAAATTAGGTGTTTCTTTGATGTTTTTAGTAATTACGTTTTCCCCGGATATTGCGTTTTGGTAATTTGCGAGACAAATTTTTATTAATTCGATTTTTTAAGTATGATGATTAACCGCTTTTCCGAGAATTTGCGTTTTTAAGTTTTGAATCAAATTATTAACATTAAATATTTTTGGTATTTTGGACCGATATATTAAAGTCAATACGAAATTGTACAAAACTAATATTGAAAAAATATTAAACTAAATAAACTGAGTTAGCCTAAAGATTCCGGCCGGCTTTGAAATTTCGTTAGTATTCATGGTTAAAGGATTGTATAATAAACTACATATTGTCAATAGGTTGCAAATATATGGTTTCACTAAAAATATTTTCTAAATTTGTTTAATATCACTAAAAGGCCTCTTCACTTAATTTTTACATATGTGTAATTGTACACAGAAAAACCACATTAAACTCAAATATTTAATTTGAATAATTTCTGCAATTCGTACTAACTACCGGCCTAGCCACAGTTTTATATTCAGCAAAATGGCGAACTATATTCGAAACAAATAAATAACAACATAATTAATGTTGTTTTGAAAGTTATGAGCTAAGTAGGGAGATCAAACCTGCCATCTTAAGGATTTTCTAATCCGGTTTTTTTAAAACTTAGTAAGTCAGCTATAAACATGAAAAATTTTAGAAACAATGTCAAAAAACACTTAAAAAATAATTTGATTTTTTTGCATTACAACAGCTAAAGTGTTTATTAAAAACCTGTATTTAAGTTTGGATGCGATATATTGCGCATTATCTGCTGATGTAAGAACTTAATATACTAAAATGTTTAATTCTTATTTTTGAGAAGAATATAAGTTGGTATTTTATATTAAAAAAAAAAGATTTTTAGATTTTTTTTAAGGTATTCCCGAAGTCGCAAAATCTGTCAATGCGGTCAAAAAAGACCATTTTTTTGGATAGTGACGAATTTAAGGAACCGAAAGCGGAAGAAACTAAGAAAAGGAGAAAATATGTATGAGATAAGACCATCATGAGGTTGTAATCACTTATAATACAAACTTATTTTTTAGACATTGATATATGTTACCCTTTTATATAGTTTAGAAACAAAACATTCGATGTGCGGTTAATATATATAAAGCGCAGGGCTTCTTAATATGATAGTAAACTCGGCCGGTTAAAGTTCGAACTAATAATTATGTATACATTAATTTTTTTATCTATAAATACCCACTTTTTTAGCAAAGTCATACAAGTTAATGCCCAACCTAATTAACACAACCTAAATACTAATTTCTAAGTTAAAAGGCGTTATTATTTCGGTCAGATTTAATTCTGTTATTAATACTGAAATTTAATCAATAATGTCGTGGCGGGTATCAGTATTAAGCAGTCTTTGTTTTTATGTCGCTCAGCCCAAACCAACCCAGCAGCCCCAAGCTTTTAATTTTCAATTAATCTTCCTCTCGTCTTTAATATAAATTAATTAGACATCACTTAATGATTTCCTTGTATTTTTTTTTATTTTAATTTATTGATTTTTGATTTCACACCTGATATATATGGATTCAAATATATTTTTCACATATTTCTTTTAATTACTATTTTTTTTATAATTGAAAAAAAAATTAATTTAATATTTAAATAAGTACTGATAGGCTTTTTCGATGTAACAATTAATGTTTTTATAATTTTCGAGTAAAATTGATAAAATTGTGTTTTTATTAAACAATATTTTACTATTGTTATTAAGTATAGCGAACGAAACATTCCAATTCTACTAATAATTCATTATAACAGGTAAATATTAATAATATATTTCCCGTTTCTAGGAAGCCAAAAGTAGTGGGGCTATGCAAGTTGCGATACATGGTTAATGTACGAATAGTTGATAATAAAAGCGCATTGCTAGGCGAATCATATTGAAACAATTTAAATGTAAGTCCGTAAAGTTTTTTTGTATAAGGTTAGATGGGCTCTGTAGAGCTTTGTTTGGCATGGTTTAATAGCCAGAATAATATTTTGACCCATTAATTTGATTAGTTCTGAGTCAACGGCTTAAAGTCTCAGCTCTAAAATTTTCAGCTTAAATTACCTATAAGGGTCTCTCAACTATTTGCCTATAATAACTGAACTTAACAGACAAGCGTTTATTTTTCTAATTTGACTGAAAAATACGGCGGCCTTTGTATATTCTAATAAGTAAAGATAATGAAAAATTTTATAACAAATTGTTTGATTAGAGCCATTTTCTAAAATAAGCAATGATGAACTAGATTTTACGAGAATAGACGCATACACGAATTTGATAGGATTTGTAAATTTTAATGGTTATCTTTAGTTATAAATCTGTGCGAGTCCTTTGTTTGTTAAATAATTGTGGGCCGTTATCTTGCCCGGTCCTCCTGACATATTTTTGAATCTGGGCCTAAGACCCGCTCTCGGGTTGGCCCTGTCCTAAGGATGTAACCAAGGCTCGGTAAACCTCCAGCGTTTAATTCTCGGCCTATGAAAAAATCTAAGGCAAAAATCTCACAAACTAGTTTAACACCGAATGTTAGTCTACGATCCATGCTTAAGTGCCTCGCAATGGAAGAAAAATTCTTATTATGATAGCAGCTTGTGTCAAATAATTATTATTTTATTAATCAGTGACTCATCTTTCTATTAAAAATTTGCCCATAAAATTATTGGCAATTATGGTCTTTCATTAAACCCAGTAGTCGACATAGCGACAAAAAATTAATAAATGTTTGGTGATTATGAAACTCCAGCAAATTAATTTGCGTGCGCTTACTTCCTTTATATCCCAAATAGAATAGGGCCCTACACTACCAAAACCATTAAAAAATGGCCAAATTCGGCAAAATTGAATAATTTTGCGTCAAGAGTCCTTACGAAAAAAATAATAATTGTTACTTTAATTTTTCTCAAAAATAAATCATCTATATTAAGCTTTGACATCCTCATTATTTGCACAGATTTTGACCGTTTAAATAATAATTTCATTTTAAGTTTGAAATTAACAATTTAGTATACATATGATTTTTTACTATTAACATTGAGAAATTTGTTTTTTAGTTTTTAAATCTTTTTTGTTATTATAACATTTTTATAAATTTCCAATGTTCATAGCTGGCATACAAAATTTGACAAAATGGTAAACGGATTTAAAAATCGCATATGGTTTGATTTCATAAATTAGCTTATCAATCTCATAAATGTGTCTAATTATAAATTACAATATTTTTACGAAGCGATTAAAAGACCATCATGACCATAGTTTAGCATTTGTCGGCCTAGGCTAGGCTTTTAGCATAGTTAATATTTTTATAACGAAAACAGCGATTGATTAAAAAAATGTAATTTTACACCAACCCGAATTCCGAGAGCCTTGATTATCATTGGCCATTTTTTGCAAACATAATTTTTTTTGACAAATATTAAAACCGGGTGAATTACACAGGTCAACAAAATGAGTTATGAGTTAACTATAGAGATCAAACCTGCCATCTTAGGGAATATCAAATTCGTTTACCCTTTTTCTAATCAAACTTAGTTAGTCAGGTATAAACTTTGAAAATTTTACAAAAAAAGGTCAAAAAAAAAACAAAAAAGACTCAAAAACAAAAATAAATTGAAATTTTATTTTTGCATATTCACAATAGTTTAACTGTTAAATTCAAACTTCAAATAATATTTTCATTAAAAACCGATAATATGTCCTGTCGTATGTTTAGACGCGAAATATTTTGTATTATCTATGCCGATGTAAGAGCTTGATATATTAATAAAATTTATTTCTCATTATTTGTGATTATAAATATAAGTTATAAGGGATATTTATATGCAAAATTTTTTAAATTTTTTCTTTTTAGGGTATATTTAGATCTGTCAATTTGGTCAAAAAAGGCAATTATAAGTTATAGACGGATCTAAGTAGCCAAAGACGGAAGAAACTAAGAAAACCGAAAAATATATATTAGATTAGGCCATCATGGGGATGTATTCTTTTATGTTCTCATAAAATTCACTTTTCTGACATTGATATTTGTTGACCTGTGTTACATATAAGTTTCAATCATTCAAATAGATCTTTGTTTTAAATTCCCATTTATTTACATTTTTGTAAACAAAACAAAAGAAAAAAAGGTGAATGTTGAGTAAAGTTCAAAGTCGAGACCCAAAAGTTCGCCCGGGCGGAGCCGAAATTGAGAACGGGCCATGCAAGCCGGCCTTTATTTAGAAAAATTGAAAATACAGGCCGGGCCCGAGTTTTAACAGATTGCCCTATTACTGTTATTAACAAGAAGTAAAAATGATCACTCAATTATTACAAGATGAATGGCATATATTTTATTAATAGTTTTAAATCAAAGAATTGTTAAATTGTAATAAAAAATCTTCGGGTCGTATTTATAAATTCAGGCCGGGCCGGGCCGGGCCGGGCCGGGCCTAAAATTGAAAACCAAATTCTTAGCCGGGGCCCGGCTGCAAGTTTGGGAGGGCTGGAACGGGCCTAAATTAAAAAATATGTCGGGCGGGTCCGGAATGTCACGGGCCGTCTAACGTAGAAGCCTATAAAACACCAAAAATAGTTTTTGGAAAATATTATCAACCCGCCCTGCGTTTTTTCGTACATTTCAACAATCGGGCTTGCGCTGTGATTCTGTAATATAATGTTATATGAATATTCCTATTTTTGATTTGAATCAATGGTAAATTATATAAATTACTGCCAGAGCTGAGAAAAACCCATTTTTCGGCTAAATTTTTGTTTTTTACAAATTTTATGACAGATTAAAAAATCAACTATAAATAGGTACAAAATAAAGAATATCTTAAATTTTATCCGTTTATTTTTTCTAAATTTCGAAAATAAAAAAAATGAGTTTGACTCAAAAATGTGTTTTTCCCAGCTCTGATTACTTCATTTAATGTTTGTTAAATGAATTGTTGCACAATGTATTGCATTTATTTTACAAAAAACATTTTATAACCAATTCTTCAAAAAATAGACCACAAATACATTTGGCACCATAATCGGATTTTTTTTATAATGAAATAGCTGTTAATGTAACACAGCTCGACAAATTTTTGATATGCATGAGCTATTTTTAAAGACCAGACCTATTCTTAGGGTTCAAATCCGTTTATCGTAAAACTGCAAGCCAGCTATAAATTTTGAAAATTAAAACTGAAAAAAATATATAAATAAAAATATTATTTTTTATTGAAACCGCTAGACTATTAAAAAACTTCAAAAAATATTTTTATTTCAAAACTATATCGTGTCCTACATTAAGGTTGGGGTGCCAAATAATTTATATAACCTAATATTATGTGAGAGCTTGATATATTCAAAAATCTATCCCATTATTTGAGATAAAAAACAGAAGTCACATGTAAATTCATTATAAAAACAATTTTCGATTCGTAAGCCGGAAAATTAGTCACGTAGGCCAAAATGGCCATTTTTCGACTAAGAAATTTAAAAAATATTTGAGCTAACCATCATGTAGATTTATTTTCCTTAATTGTCATAATTTTTGTCGGTCACTCATTCATTTTTGTCGACCAGTGGGATGAAGTACATGGCAATAACAAAAACTTGGCATCAAAAACAAAAAAGGATTTATAGCTTTTATAGTTTGCCGAGCCCTATAAGCAATTTTTTGCCATCAAAATTTGCTCAAATGCCCCCTAAAATTTTTTTTTATAAACTGACTTTACCTGAAAATGATAAGTTTGAATAATAATCTATAAAATTATTTAGTAATAATAATTCTTATATCACGATAAAACTTGATTTTACCCCAGCGATTTAGTTATCTCTTATTCGGTCACCCGGTCCTTTTCTAGATGAGCCTTTAATATCGGATAAAAATCTCTTGTACAAATGCCGACAAAAGCTTTTACGGAAACATTAAAATAACAATTAAAAAAGAATATTTTTATCTTGAGTTTATCAAAAAAAAAAATCCGTTTCGCTGCTGCTTGGTTGGTCATTTTCATTTTAAGCATAATAAAATATATATTTATAAAAGCCTCTTTTTCTAAAATTTTTTAATTATCTTCCGGTTAATAGCTTTGTAATTAGAAAACCCTTAGCATCGCCTACCAGTGTTAATACCCTATTTTTAACAGATATTTTTTTATATACATCTATTTTATATTTACGTTTTTTCCTTTAATTTTGACAAAAATATCTCCACCCAGTTTTGACAATTTTTGCTGCCATATTAGTGCTTTCCAAGTAAGAGCCAGGGTTAACTATACCTAGTTTCCATTAACGATTTGGATATTTCGAGCCCCTGTGAAATTTGAGCTGCTGAAACAAGAGAATCTTTAAAATTATCGACAATTTTTTTGGCTAGACTTGTTAATATTTCCTTTAATTCTTAGAAGCCATTGCCTTAAAAAGCTCTCGAAACTATCTTTAAATTCAGTCTTCTTACCCATTACGCATATAGAGCATTGTAAAAATGCTCTTTGTAATTGTTTAATTTTATTCTATTGATATTTTTTGTTTCAAATAAGTCCCTGTCACTTCAATCTATACACCTTTGTCGTTGTCAATTTTGAGAATACATTTTTTGAAATTTTAGGTATTTTTCATTTATCCCCAAACTCATCCATATATTTTATTGAAAATTCCACATATTAGAATCAAAAAACTGTGTCGATCAAACAATTGTTGGCTTTTGTTGTACTGACTGTTATTTGGACACATTCGTACACTTTACAATCTTTCAAAGTATTATAAATTTCTGTTTGCTTTTTGATACCATTTTTTTGTTTATAAAAGCATTTTTTTTGGAAAGGTTTTTAGGTTGACCTCTTTTTTTGGTCTTTGTGGTCAACGACAAAAATTTTATTTTATTTTTGGTTATAACTTTATTAGCCAATTTAGGTGGATTAGAAAGTTTGAAAGACTCTTGGTACAAAATCAATGGACCTTTAGATATTTCAATATTTTGATTGTGAGTTGAAAACCCAAGTTGTGCACTTATATATCTCCTAGGAAATATTTAAAAAAAGTTTGTCAATATGGCTCACAATATATTGTGTTTGAAAAAAAATTGTTTTTGATAAAAATTAATTAAGTTTATAAACTAAATAGCAAAACTTGCCTTTCGTATGAACTTAATTAACAAATTTTGTGAGAGCCATATTGTCCAAAATTTGCTAAATTGTTATTTTTTGCTGACATATAAAGTTTGTAAAACGGTGTTCAACTACATTTCCCTCCCAGAGTGTAAGTTGATACCCGCTAATTTATAAAATTTTAAATTAAATACAAACACCTACCTACTAATCAATAAAACCGAGTGGTTAAGGGAAAATTGAATATTTTGATTAATATTTAAAAAATGTTAGCATTTCAATGTTAATAAGCCAAGAACGATCGTTCAGACAAGTTGCCCTGCCCAATTGAAAAATGGGTAAAATTTTATTTTTTTTACATAAATGGAAAATTAAATTACAACAATTTATTGGTATTATCTTCTAAACTATAAATTAGAGGCACTTTCCCTTTTTATTATGATTATTATCATGGCGAAGCCCTACTTGTCAGGTGGCAGAAGCACTATAATAGATTTTAAATTGATAGATCTTCATATTTTGCCTTCAGGATGTTTGTGGCGGTAACCTTATCTTACAAATTCTTCACCTGTAATTTTTATTATTCCTAGTAAAGCCCTTTTCATGTAAAGTCAAAAAAAAAATTATCATTAAATTTCAAGGAATCCTAAACTCTTAATAATAATGTACATCGTCAATGAAATTACTATATATTGTGAAAGGAAAATTCAGAATAATCGAAATATTTGAAATATATAACGATTTAAATTTCACTAATTTGCTGCAAATTTAAAAAAAAATTATTAATTTTAATATTTTATAAATATTTTAACCCTAAAATGTAAGTGCTAGTTTGAGCAATTGTTTTTGCGTTAGTGCAGTTCTACATACAAAGAATTTGAGATTCCAAGCGAGCGACATATTTATCCAATTTAAATTACTTAAGTGTAAATCCTTTAAAAAAAAAGAGTAAGAAAAAACACATGAATTATGGTTATATAAAGGCATTTTGCATTGCCTTGGACTTAAAAACGCGTTTTGTTATATAGAAAAACCAATTGTTTTTAATATTATGGAAAAAAACGAACTATTTAAACACGGCCTAAATTAAAAAAGAACATTCATTAAAAACCAACAACCAAATTAAAAAACAAACGTGTGTATTTAAATTTTTGCAAAGAAATGCAAAACAGATATTTTATCAACCAAATTTAATGATTTTTTTCATTAATATTTAATTAAATAATGATTTTGACAGGTAGATTTAGCATTTATGAAGATAAACGAGTTGTTTTTCCCCCCGACTTTTTCGTCGAAGGAAAATTTATATATTAAGATTGATTTCGGGTTAAGATTAGGTCCAAAATTTAAATGATAGTATAATCATTAATATTATTATAAGGCAAACGTTCAAATTTTTAGTATATACTGCACGTAACTTACACTTAACTTCCGGCTGGAATTAAACGCCTTCACCAAGAAATTTCTTTTTATTAAGTTTTTCCCCCTTTTTCGCTCTATTTCTTAAGGGTTAAAGTGATCGTTTACTTGGAATTGCGCCTACTAGTGTTGTCCGTGATTATAAACCTGTTTTTAAGCAGTTTATCGTTCCAAGAATATTATAGTTACCAGGGCCGATCCGTCCATAAGAGCAATCCAAGCAATGCTTGGGGGCGTTGGTCAAATTTTAGTAAAAAATAAGTGTTTAAACTAAATAATTCCAAAAAATGGGTGTTTTAGAAACTTGCAAGAGGTTTGGGGAAGCCCATGTATTTACCACAAACCATTCCAAATGTTTACTAGATCCATTCTATAACCCCTAAATGTGCACGTTAACATGTCTTATTAAGTTGGAATAACCACCGCTAAATCATTGAGCGCCTTAATTGAAATTTACTTCAAACACTTAAATTTTTACCCATAAATGCTAATGTAAGGTGTTTTCCGATTAAAACAAAGTTAGATTTATAGATTAGATATCATCATATTGAGTTTAACAATTTTGTTATGCAGTTTGTATAGTATTTAGCTACTAATTTGACTCAAAACCAAAGTTTTATCCTTTTATTTAATAAAAAATGAGTTTATTTAGTGTTATTTAATTCAAACAATTGGTTGTTTCGGCACCCCACTTTTGCAATCGTGTTACAATTTTTAAGCTTCGGATTCGCAGGCCATTAAGTAGCATTCGGACATAATCTTATGCTAAAAATTTAAAATGTAAAAAATTATTTTAAAAAAATAATTTATATGCCCATTACAATATAAAACAGGTCAACAAATATGAATGGCACAACAGTGAATTTTATGAAAACATAAAATACATCCCCATGATGGCCTTATATCATAGATATTTCGTTTTTCTCAGTTTCTTCCGGCTTCGGCTCCTTACATCCGTCCATATCGAAAAAATGGCCTTTTTTGACTATATTGATAGATCGAGAATACCCTAAAAAGAAAAAATTTAAGATTTTTTATTTCATATAAAAATCTTTTGTAACTTATATTGATTATCTCAAATAATGAATATTAGTATACCAAGCTCTTACATCAGCATTTAGATAATACGAAATATTTCGCATCCAAACGTAAATACGGCACGATAAATTATCGGTTTTTAATAGTTTTATTTGAAGTTTGAATTTAACAGTTTAGCTGTCGTAAATATGCAAAAAAAAATCAATTTATTTTTGTTTTTGAATCTTTTTGGTTTTTTTGGCATATTTATAAAATATTAAATATTTATAAAACTAAGTTTGACGGTTAAAGGATCTGAATCCTAAGATGATAGATTTGATCTAAATAGTTAGCTCATAACTCTCAAAAATTAGTTGACCTGTGTAGTAAAATACAAATAATAATTGTGTACGTTAAAACTATTCATATTTTGAATTCGTAATTGTAATATACTTAAAAACAATTTTGCACTCAAGTTAATCTAAATAGAATATCAATTTGAGAGTCATAAAAGTCAAGCTTTAACTGTATGACAAATTTTATATTTTCAAAAATAAATTATAAAATTTTACAAGTAGAACGCCATTAAAAATAAGCGTGATTTAATCAAAACCTAAGAGTAAAATGGATTCATTTAACCGCAAAAATTCCATATAAACATTCTCATGGGAATAAAGTGGTCATTTCACTTTCGGCATTTTTTTATTCTTCGTGCCATAAAACAATTCCTACACTGCGAAAAATATCTCTTTAGTGTGTAAAGGACAACTGGCCACTAAAAGTAAAATTATGAACCTGGATTAGAGAGTCAGGGCAACATTTTTAATTAAATTGTGCAAGTATTTAAAGCATGCGTCTTTGCAGAGTTTTTGACAAAATCTATCGTCACCACGTGAAACCTAGATAGCATATATACTTTAAGAATTAATTCAAGTGGCAAGAGATCTAAGAATCTCTTGGGATTGGTGTGGTCTATCCAAGATGCTCCATAACCATTTCACACGAATTTTATTTTGCAATTAAAACCAAACATTTTGATTGACTAAAAATTGCGTATATGATGATTGCTAGGCCAAAAAAATGTCCTATATTATAATATAGGACATTTTTTCATATTTGGTGTAAAGTAAACCCATTTAAAAGGTCATTTATACGGGTTATTTTACTCCAAATAGGCCTGTCCTTAATGATATTTAGGCATGTCCAAATCTATTTTCATTCATACAAAAACATTCCGTAAATAAAAACCCGTTATATTGTTGACGACTTTAAATTAGTTATAAAATTCCTTATTTCACAGGTATTATATTCCTCAGTCATTCCTGGACCATAAGGAAGCCTGAACATTATAAGAATTCGTATATTTAGATAATAATAATTAGTTGTATATAAGGCCACACGACCTTTTAATTTAATTAAAAATATTGATGCGGCATATTTTATTACCTATACTAAAATAGTGTCACGACAACAAGGTCGTATCTAGAATCTGAACTAGAATCTTTTTTCAGCCTTTTCGGCGTAAGATGCCAGGTATAAAGAAAATTATCCAGGTTGAACAAATATAGTGTTGTTATTGTAAAATGTCATTAAGGAGAAAATCTATCCACATATTAAAAGCCCAATACCTCACTGCAGTTAAAAACTGTAATAAGTTTTTTACAGTCTTTAGAACAAAATAAAGGCAGATTGAAAAATAATTCTAAGTTTTGTAACCCGCGAATGCTAGGGTAAAAAATTTGTAACACGGTTATTAAGGGATCCAGATTCCATTTTTAAATCTCCATAGCTTCAAGAGTTTTAAGGCTAAGAACCTAATTATTAGACAGGTCAACAAATTTTTGAGAGTTGTGAGCTAATTACGGAGATCAAACCTGCCATCTTAGGGATTTTTAAATCCGTTAACCGTTTTTTCTAATCAAACTTAGTTAGTCAGCTATAAACATCAATAATTTTAGAAAAAAATGCCCAAAAAAATAAAAAAGATTCAAAATCAAAAATAAGTTGAAATTTTTTTTGCATATTTAATACAGCTAAACTGTTAAATTAAAACTTCAAGTACAACTTTTATTAAAAACCGAAAATATATCGTGTCGTATTTAAGTTTCAACGCGAAATATTTCGTATTTTCTAAATGCTGATGTAAGAGCTTGATATACTAAAAAATTTAATTTCCCATTATTTGATATGATAAATATAAGTTACATGGAATTTTTATATGAAAAAAGATACTAAATTTTTTCTTTTTAGGGTAATCTCGATCTGTCAATTTGGTCAAGGGCCATTTTTCGATAAGGACGGATGTAAGGAGCCAAGGCCGGAAGAAACTAAGAAAAACGAAATATATAAGTAAGATAAGGCTATCATGGGGATATCTTTTATGTTTTCATAAAATTCACGGTTGTGCTATTGATATTTGTTGACCTGTGTTATATTATTTTATAGAAAATACGTGCCCTTTTTTTAGATACTAATATAAGTTATAATGTGTGTTGAATTTTATATATACAAAAAAATCTGAAAAATGGGAATTTTTTTTTTACATTAAATTGTTAAGAAAGATGCATAAAAAAAATATTTTTAAATAATAAATTCTTTTCGGCTACTAATCTTTTTAAAAACTAGATATTTTATAAAAAAAAATTATAACATTATTATGCAACACAAGCATTTTATATACTTTCTATGCAAAACTATTATGAAAGAATTCATAGAAAATAAGGTTGCATTTTTTTAGTTTAAATTTATATTGAGGCATTATCATATAAATAGTTTTAAACATTGAAATTTATTATGTGGGGTTCAAACGACCAATAGAATTTCCAAACGAAATTATATTAGATTTAGGCCAAATTTTAATTACTAGTTATGTTTATTATATTTAAAAAAAAAACAAAAATTTGGCCAAATTCATAGATTAAAATTTTAGATGTGCTGGGTTCATATGAACCCCTAAGTGCTCTATATTCATTATTGGCATATCTTGTTAATGTCTTTGAGGTGTTATTTTCACTATAAATCCAAAAATTATATAAGAATATCTTTATTTTTCCTAACATGCTAATTTAGAAAGTGCCCTTTTAGCTATTATGTGCTAATTATCACATTAATTTTTATAACCTTTTAGTGAAATCTTTATTTAATGGCACATGAAAACAGGCTAGATAACATCAGGTACGACGTTTTCTATAATTTGCTATCTTATCACTAAAAAGGGAACATACATTATCGAATGTTTAAGGTCGTTTTTTACACTTTGATCTTTGGTTAAACCGGTCCATAAAAAATTACCTGAAAAATTAAATTGTCGCAAATTGCATTATTTGTAACATGTTTTTCTTATGGATAAAATACAGAAATATTTTTATTTATTACAGTAATGGCTGCCCTATACCAAGACCGGTTTGTGTATTAAAGGAACTTAGGGTTACCAAGCGTCGAACAATTAAGCATTTGATCATTTTATTTTTAATTAATAATAAAGTTGCCTGTGGGAAACTCACATTTTAAGATCCGCCCAGTTAATTATTTGATACATATTTATAATGGATAACTACAATCAAGTTTTAGATGCTTTCAAAGATATATATGGGCTGTTTTAAATATTCAGGTTGGGTAATTGAAAATCTACGTGTAAGTTAACCCATAACGCCAACCGAAAACTCAGAGACTTGCTAATTAATAACTACATTTGCTAAGATTTTTAAAAAATACAACCAAAATAACATGACCTGTGTGACCACATTTCAACTATTCAAGATATACTTCAATGTCATTTTTATATAAACTAAATTTTTTAAATCCTTTATGGCCCGTATATTTATAGTTATAAATAACGTTAAATTAAACGCCTCACCTTATATTTTACAAATATTCATACAAAGTAATTTTTCATAATCCAAATTGATTAAATAAGTGCTCCAAAATTGTCAAGACATGAAAATTACCGGTATGTGATACTTTTGGCTTGCGACAAATCACTAAAAGGTTTTTGTTAAGAAATAATTACACATATTTTTTGATTATATGCCATAAAAAAAATTTGAATCCTTCTTTACTTTTAAGACCCTTACTTAGTACCAGGTTAAAAATCAAAACTTTGATACTATCTATCGAATAACGTTTACTTGTGAAAAGGATTTATTTAATTGTTAGATAGAAGTTAGACGTTCCCTAATAAGAAACATGTCTTTTTTAGCACGCTTATGTCTCCCCATTTAAAAATAACCAGTTGCTAGACCTTAATATATATGTGAAAGCAATGTTTAAGGGAGTTTTCAATCTTTAATTTTGGGTTTGTTATTTATAATGTTCCACCGTAACTTTCACAGAATATTTAGTGACAAAACTTATTAGTACGTACATGTGGTTAAAACTTGGAAAAAGAGAAAAAATTTATTTTACGGATGTATATTAAAAAAAATTTTTGTAAGATTTTTAGAGGTAAGATTAATGTTTATGCTCGTACATTAGATTGTTAAGATGACCAATTCATTCATCTCTATCCATGAAACTAAATCTACGATGATATGACAACAGGATTCTGTGCATTGGTACATACAGTTGGATGACCATTTTTACGAGATTTATTAAGATTCTTATTTGAATTATTGACTTTTCCTGACGACTTCATTATATACCACATGTAATATATAGACCACCAAAATTTAGCTTTTTAAAGGTTAGAATAATCCCGATTCAAAATAGCATATCATAGCCACACAAAGTTATTAGTTGTTATATTAAACCCTTAATAAATTATTGTCTGGGTAACGATTTTTAACATAAGTTTGGCCGCGTACAAGTTGACCATTTTTCCTACTTTGACCATTCAACTATGTTTGAAAAATGTCTTGTAACAAGACTCATGCAAGAGGGCTGGATTAATAACTTTTATTCCGGTTGTGTGTTTTAGATAGGAGCAGATTGAGCAAATGCATTGTTGGTCGTGTGTATAAGATAAATGCACATTTTGCTAATAACGTGGATGTATAGGTTTAGTTGTAGTTTCTTAATATAGCCATTTTCCCAAACATAGATTGAGTCACTCTAATCTTTTAATGTCATTTCTGACAATTCTATTTCAGACAAATTTATGTCAGATTTTTTGAGCTTCCTTATTGAGAAAACATACGTATGCGCTCACATTGAATAATACTTGGTATAACATGCGGTAGTGGGCCTAGTTTATTAGCCTGTCAAGTTTAAATTTCGAAAAGTTTGTCGCTTGAGCATATATCCAAAAGGAATTGTTCTGCCATTTTTCCATAAATTTTTATAAAAGCACTTTGAGGGCTGTTTAGAACTATTTTTTAATAAATCTACAATTATTATATGCAGGTCAATTAAAATGTTTTGGGGTTTTGTAGAATAAAACTACAATGAACCATTCTACAATATAGCTTTGACTCTAATATTTTGCCGTTTTTTTATTCGGTCTTTGCTCTAAGAGATTGTCAAAAAAATGACAAAGTATAAAAATATCAATTTTTGCGACCTCGATTCCAAAATAATTAAAAATTTAATTTTTTCCCATTTAATTAACAGTAGTTATGAATCTCATTTGATTAAATATTCAACATTAAACTTTTTTTTATAAATTTTTTACTATAAATGGCGGGTTTATAAAATTTGACTAAGAAAATGGGATGGTATTTAAAATCTGAATGATAATATCCTTAATATAATTATATCTCATATATGTTTTCCGTTTTTGTAGTTTCTTCCGCCTTCGGCTCCTTAAATTCTTCCATATAAAAAAGATTGAAAATTTGTCCAACAGTGTTATAAATTTAAACTACTTTAAAAATTCTTAAAGAAAAATTTATTGGTAAAATGATATTAAATTTTTATTTATTGTTTTTGAGTCATTTTGGTCTCTTTGATATATTTCTTTTGACTAAAAAAACTTAAAGATATGAAGCATTGTTAAAATTAATCTTTTCCTCTACCCTAATATGCATAAAACTCTGGCATATTTCAATCCTTGGTTAGTTTAAAGGCTATTGTATGAGATCAAACCTACTATCATATGGATTTCCCGTTTAACCTTTTTTCTAGTTAAACTTTGTAATACAGCTGAAAATAAGTAAAATTTATGCATGTTAAAAAAAAAATAATTTATATTTAAAAATTCACATACATATTAAACTGTTCAAACTTTAAATACTATTATAAAAATTGTCTCGTCCTATATGTGTTGGGGTAAAATATCCTGTACCTAAATGTAAATTTAAGCTTGATAATTATAAATTTAATAACTTCTTTTTTTTCAGGTAAAATATGGGTACAAATGATTTGAAAAAAAAAATTTAATTATATATTTTTAAGAATTCTCGAGCAAATTTAGTCAAATTTGCCATCAGATACTTTAACGTCGTTTAACTTTAGGATAATACGGTTAAAGTGGTCATCATTAGTTAAAAATTTAATTTTTTTGAAATTTTTGGATGTTACTCTAATATACGGTTAGATAGAAATTAATTAAATTTAGAGCTTTAAAAATGTATTATTAAATTTTTAGTGTTTTAATATTAAATTTAGGTTGTGACTTTTAACTTTGTAAGTGTGTAATAAATGGCACCATTTCTCATAGGTGAGTAATGAATGGTCATTGTATAGCTCAAAAGATTTTAATTTAGAGCTGACTTACTCTCCTTAACCAAAAGATTTATGATGACACTTTGAAAGTGGGAGCAGCAGAGATTAATACAAAGTAATAACAACAATAATAATAATACTAATGAAACTTTACGAACGCGCGGGAAAGCGGCTTTTCATTTCTCACCGGGTATTTTATATTTTTTAGTCCGACATTTTTTAGAAGGTCGTAGGTGGGGGACAGAAGTCGTATTAGAAATTTGGAGGAGCTCACATTTTATTATTCGCTAAGATGATCCTCTATACATTTATGTCAAACGAGGCTTATAAACTTACTACTTTAACTCGTTAAATTTGGTTTATGTGGATTCTGATATTATGTTTTTGTGTCAGATTATGTTGAGATTTTTCTTAAAATCTTTAAAATTTGACATAGAGAACAAAAACGAGTGTTTATATCGCAAGTTAGTTGAAATATTGGAGAAAAAAAATATATATTTTTCATCACCTAATCCTATTTAGGAGACAGTATCTGTCATTTATTTGATATTATTGAACATTATCCAACACCACCACAACAAGGTGTTATTTGGATACCTTTTGCAAAATTAATATAACCTCCTAAGATGGGATTTGAAATTTTCTAATTAACGAAGACAAATACGGAATTAAGGGAAGTCTTGTTTTTTTATATTATTACAAAAAAGTGATTTTATTTTCCCATTAAGATTCATTAGACGTATGATGTCGGGCGAGTTGAGGTTTAATCCCTTATCTTTCCCTTTCTGCTAAAACAGCACTTGACGAAATTCCCATTTTCCGAGAGCCAAAAAAAATATATTTTTTTTATTCATTTCGTAATCGAGGTTTTATTTTTCCCTATTTTCTTTTTCTATTGCATTTTTTATTTTTTTTGCAGTGTTTTCATTTTTAACTTCACCTATTTTAATGAGCATATATATAAAATAAAAAAGAATTTGTAGTATTATTTACTCACTTTAACAGATATCACAAATTTTTTACCTCCCTTTAAATGTCTGAAAATTAAAAAAAATATATATATATCATTATCGATAGGTTCAAAATTTTGATATAGCCTCCAAACATTTAATGACCTGAATGCGACAATCTTCCTAGCCCTCAAATATGGATGCGTTATCACCTTTTCACCAAATTCCTCAACTTACCGCTTTCAGTGTCACCGGTTTTCAGGTAATAGCCCCCCTTACTGCATCATACCTGCCTAATCTCACAAATTTCTCAAGTCCCCGATTCAACGACTTCTCATCAAAACACCATCAACATCAATATAACTTTAAATTTGGCAACATTAACAGCCTTACAAAACTACCGCCTCTGAAATACGAAAAACAGTCAAACAATACTACTAACAATAGCACTACCTCGTCCAAAGCTTCATTCCCCAATTCCTTCGCACAACTATCCACAAAAGGTCTGGCTAGGTGTCGAACCTGCAAATTGATGACCGCAAAAAATTCCGACTCACTGAATGACCAACCTGGCCTGGACGATGATAATAATGATTACACAATAAGGCGTAGGAATGTTAATATTGACAATTGCACGCATTCATTCACAGATGATCACGGTGTAGGTAATACTACCGAATCCTCGTGGATTTATAAAAGGTCAAAGAAATCACAAAAGAGCTCTAAACCTCCCGCTAAACCCGATGACGAGAGGCTTCATGAGCACCTTAAGATTTTTAGCAGGCGTTATGCCAGTATCCACGGCTACCTTTCGGTCGCAATTTGCACGTTTGGCCTCATTTCAAATATCTTAAATATCGCCGTCCTCTCAAAACCGAAAATGATTAACCCCATCAACATTATACTACTAGGTAATAGTTTCAATTTTTTTACTCGATTTCGTCGCTTAGTCTAGGCATTTTTTGATGTGCCACCCAGACGTTCCGTATTAATTTTTTGTTAGTACATTATGTTATGAAACATACAGCCTATTTTTTCTAGATTCCAGTTTTTTCTTGCCTTTTTTAGTTAATTTATTTGCCATTTTGTCAAAAATTGTGTATAATTAGTTCGTTTATTTGAATTATTACCATTTTTAGGGCTGTTTAAATAACGTATGCACGTGATTTTTAAAAAATATTTTATTTTAAAAAAAAATTATAAATACTAGATATACTTTTTACAAACCATAAGCATAATACATATATGCTTCAAAATAACATTTAAAATGTATTCTTTGACCTTTTAAGCGTTTCCAACCGCCAAATGGGAAATTTGTACCATATATAAATATATTACACAGGTCAACAATTTTTTGAGGAGAGTTATGAGTTAACTACAGAGATAAAACCTGCCATCTTAAAGAATATTAAATCCGTTTACCGTTTTTCCTAATCAAACTTAGTTAGTCAGGTATAAAAATTGTAAATTTTTGTAAAAAAGGTAAAAAAAAAAAACAAAAAGATTCAAATCGCGTCGTATTTAAGTTAGGACGCGAAATATTTTGTATTATCTAAATGCTGATGTAAGAGCTTGACATATTAATAAAATTTTATTTCCATTATTAGTGATTAAAAATGTAAGTTACAAAGAATTTTTATATGCAATGTAGATTTTTATATATTTTTTTCTTAGGGTATTTAGATCTGCCAATTTGGTCAAAAAAGGCCATTTTTCGTTATAGACGGATCTAAGGTAGCCAAAGACGGAAGAAACTAAAGAAAACGAAAAGTATATATGAGATTAGGCCATCATGGTGTTGCATTCTTTTATGTTCTCATAACAATCTCGTTTCTGACATTGATATTTGTTGACCTGTGTTATAATATTCTTTTATACAAAAATCAAACTTTCATTTACTTCTTAGAATGTTTTTCGAAATATTCACTATTTTAGGTAAATGAACATTTCCCTTAGTTTTTTTGCTGTTTTACTAAACTGCAGGTTTTCCCTCGTTTTTTCATAGGGTAAGGTACGTGAAAGATTTAATGAGGTAGTAATGCTCTATTAAAAATTCAAAGTGCTATGCACTATTAAAAAAAAATCAATGAGAACAAATTTATTGACCTGTGCGTTGTCAAGGTCGTCAATTTAAGCCGTAATTTTCCTTTGCACATGAATGAGGCTAATAAGGATTTAAGAGTTATCGCAGATGCTGGCTCTTTAGGTCTTTACGATATCACGGAGCTTTGAAAGCTATCTGTACTGAAACATTAAAACTGCAAATAATTTTTTTTCCATATATATATTTTACAAATCACCTTCTCCTAGGTATGGCAATAGCCGATGTCCTAACCATGGCCAGTTATTTTGTGTTCGCCTTCTACTTCTACATCCCGAAACTGCACGAGAATGAGCATAGCTTCGGGTGGGCCCTATTCGTCCTTTTTCATTTTAACCTAACCGTCACTACTCACACCATTTCCACCTGGGTAACCGTGTTTCTCGCCGCATTCCGGTGCGTGGCCCTGACGAAACCCCAAATTCGAAAACGGTATTTTGATAATCGAACTACAGCCTTATGCCTCGTGATAATATATATTGCGGTGGTTATCATATGTTTGCCTTATTACATGAGCTACGTGATTGTACCTAACACGGTCCATCAACAACCAGTCGCACCGTCCATAAATGTAACAAAAAATAATAGCCTCATAGTTTCAAGTATCATTCCATCCATTCTAACTGAAAATGCCGATCCCCTGTTTGCTCAAGGTAGCAACGGTCCTCTAGCAAAACGCTCGATACCGACAAGCTCTTTGCTCACCGTAGATACAACAATGGCAATGACTAATGCTCTAAATTATGCCCTTGGCTTTGACATTAACCTAGAACCATTACTTTCTTTAGAAGGAGGAGGCTCCTCAAACAACTCTTTAAACATATTTGATAAAGATGAATATTTTTCAAATAACACGACGATAGCGTCATACATGGAATCAAATCTCCATACTATCAACATTTCTAGTCAAACACCCCAAACTTATATGTATGAACCATTTCAAAATACTGAGACCTTAGCATTATCATCTTCTAGTCTACATCGCCAAAAAAGGTCTTATCGTGATCACAAATACATTACCACTATGAACCAAAAACACATCCACTTGTTACTTCTGAACTTCGTTATGTACAGCGTGATAGGCAAGATTTTGCCCTGCCTCCTTCTAACACTCATGTCGGCATTCCTTATTTACATTATATGTCGAGCAAATTATCGCCACCAAAAGCTTAAGGATAGGACAGCGCTAACAACAAACGTTAGAAGCTCTGCCACTACCCGCCGTATGATTAAGGAACCTTCGTCGCAATTTCTCTCGTTATCGGCAAAACATAGCACTAGGAGCCGGATTAACGGAACTGCCCCCGGCTTTTCCAAAAAATCTTCATTTAATCGACGCCATAAAGGTAGTGCAAGGGAGGAGGCTTATACATCTTCAAGTTATGCACCTCCTGAGGCATCAACCTTTCTACAGGGCGATGATCAAGCAGCGCGTGAATTAGCTTCAAAGGTCAATCGCGAGATGGATATTGAAGAGATGAGAGACGACAATACTCAAATGACGGACGGTGGTGATAATAATGTAAATAATAAGAAGAAGAATCGACTATTAGCATACCATGGTCGCTTTATGCCAGCCTATAATTGCCTAACGTGTACCGATGATAGCGAATGTGGGAGTCACACCTACGGCAGCGATAACGATTACAGCTATTACTCGCAGAGCACTTCGAGAAATCGCATGTCAGGTTATTACAATTATTCTAAAGGGCGGCGTCTTTCAACGATTGATTTTGAATCGAGTCCACCTAACGCGCAACAGGAAACGCAACTTGGCAACATGGTATCTCGATCGCCACAGGTCAAAAACACAACTGTAGAACAACAGTTACCGATTCACGGAACTACTAAAGCTGCGATTGAAGAGAACCCAGAAGAGGGATGCCTTGTCGACACCGTTCCATCATCTGTGGGGACCAACTCAAACTACACCAACCAGACACCACAGTTGCAAAGAAACGTAATTCGTTCGCCTTTAAAGCTCCGAAGTGGTGGTAAATTAGCGCAGAGGCTTAAAAAAATCTCGTTTTTACCTTCCGTCACGACTGACACCTTTTTCGACAAGAAAGAACTGCTAGCTCTACGTGGAGGTGGTGATTCTCATCACGGGACTAGGAGGTACCGTGGTGATAAAACTACCCAATTGCTCCTCGTAGTCCTCCTATGTTTCCTGATAACAGAATTTCCTTCGGGTTTAATTGCACTGCTGTGCATCGATAACCTTTACGGGCAATCGTTTTTCACGTCGGTTTACGTGCCTTTGGGCGATCTCATGGACACTATGGCACTCATAAATAGCTCCGTCAACTTCATCGTTTATTGTACCATGAGTGAGCAGTTTCGTGACGCCTTCACCGAAATGATGCGAGACATTGCTCGACGATTGAGGATATCAAAATAAAATGTCTTGCATATGCTATCAATTACCAAAATCTGCTAATTGTCTATAATTGTTGCCTTTTCAATCTTATACTAATATACACATATATATCCATTTTAAATGAAAGTTGAATCCAATAAAAATAAATGTTAAAATGTTTGTTAAAGTTGGTACAGGTGAGCTGTTCAAATTTAATGAAAAATGATTGGAGAGGTTAGATTCTTCATCTATTAATGCTATATGATTTTCGGCTAGCCGTTAATTTTGTCCTCTTAAAAGTGAGTTGTACTCGCATTAAATCCAAACTTTTGTCTTAAGCTCATTTATTTAACACATCATTAACGGGACATTGTTAAGGATATTACTCAGCTGTTTTAAATTTGGGAATATGTATTAGGTTGAAATACCTGTGCAAGGAAAGGGGGGGGTGGGCTCACACAAACAAATTCAGTTTACAACCCCTTCCATGCTGAGTGAATCAAAGATTCTTTTGTATTCATGGAATTTTATGGTTTGAGTGCAAATGTTATGGCATAAGTAAAAATTATTAAAATTTAATTTTCCTTTCAATGATTAAAATTTTTTTTAGTCTATAGTTTACACCAAGACAAAACAAACTAATTTTCTATAGGTAAGTAAATCGGCCCAACCTTTTTTTTTCGTCAAAAAAAATGTTTTTTTGTTTTTACCGTACAAACTTGTGCACTTGTGCTTAAATTTTGATTGCTCTTAATTTAAGACTTACATTTTAATTAATAGCTAATAATTAATGTTGGTTTGAATAAGGAGGTGTCTTGTAATTAGTTTATTCCGTAAAATTAAAACAATGTGAACAGATTTATCAAAACGCGTACGCGTTTTCTTTATGGCGCCAGGCAATATTGCAAAATGGCTTTATATAATTATCATTAATCTATTTTTTATAATTTTTTATTTGTAAATTGAAAATAAACATGATTTAAACTAAACAATAAGCAAATCGACCCGTTTTTAAATAATCGCCTGAAAACTAAATTTTATTTTGACAATTATTTTATTTTGTAAATATTACATTAATTTCTTTTGATATTATCCATTAATTATATTTGCATTGTAATTCTTATTATAAAATTTTATGTTACCAATAATTTTTAAAACATCTTCAAAAAAATTAATTATTTACCACTTAATTGGTGCTTTGTTTGTTGCCCATATTCAGCCACTAAAGAGGATAAAAGCCTTGTTTTGGCGGGCCAGCAGCTATTATAAATTATACAATTTTTAAATATTTATATAACGTAAACACAAAAAACATAATAAAAATAACTTCAATATTAAAAATTGAAAACAAAAGGTTTAAAACTCGAGGAGATTAACTCAATTGTGTTTGTACGATGTTAAATTGAGGTAAGCTCTGACTTTTAATTTATTATATTCAAATTTTTAGTTTTTTTTTTTTATTGTAAATTAATTTAATTTTTACTCATTTTAAAATTTGTTCCTTATTGAACCCAAAAACTAATACTCACTCAAATTTTAATGAAATGCTTTTATTTACAAAATATATGAGCTCACCACTCTAAGCTCAAAAAAACTTTTCCAATGTTAATAAAGCAGCAATATGAATAATGAATGGTCCGTAATTGTTTTATATCTTAAGTAGTATTTTTAATTTCTCCAGTTTGTCTGATTGACTTTCTCCGTCCCCACTATATACCCTAATACGATTGCCTACCAAATTTGAAATATGTCCAGCCTCTAAGTAAAATCAATTATTATTATGCACATTATTCATTGGAAATCTCAATAGAAGATATACTTGCCCTCCCCTTTTTATTTTTATATGTTTGAAGGAACATACTACTTTCTTTTAGATAAATAACACAAGTCAACAAATTTTTAAGAATTATGAGCTGATTACAGAGATCAAACCTGCCATCTTAGAGAATTTTAAATTCGATTACCGTTTTTTCTAATCTACCTTAGTTAGTCAGCCATAAACATTAAATATTTCAAAAAAAATATCATAAAAACAAAAAAGATTAAAAAAACAAAAATAAACTGAATTTTTTTTTGCATATTCACTTAAACTGTTAATTTAAACTCGTATTTAAGTTTAAACACGCAATATTCTGTATTATTTAAATGCTGATGTAAAAGTTTGATACACTACAAAATATTATTTTTCATAGAGATGATAAATATAAGTTACAAGATTTTACATGAAAAAAATCTTAAAATTTTTCTTTTAGGGTATTTTCGAGGTCGCAAAATCTGTTTAAAAGGCTATTTTTCCGATATGGACAGATTTAGGGAGCCGAAAACGGAAGAAACTAAGAAAACAGAAAATATATATGAGATAAGGCCATCATGGTGATGCATGCTCTTATCTTTTCATATACTTATTTTAACATTAATATTTGTTGACCTGTGTAATATGTTACTAAGAGCTAATATTCAACGAATTTTAATAAATTTAAGTCAATAACATGGGATTGACTCGGATCCATGACAAACTAGTAGAGGCGCCTTGGGGGCACCGAAAAGAGGGGACGTTAATTTTCTTTATATTTTCTAAATTGCCATAAATAAATAAGTTTCTATATGAATATATTAAAGCAATTAACCCTCCACAAGCGGGACTAATTAAAACATGGTAATGGGGTTCATGATAATGAGGTGATTTGACTAATTTTTTATTTTAGAGCTGCTTGAATAATTTAAAAATACAAATATTATAAAACCTCAGAGAATATATTTTTGCTGTGTTGGGCATTTTATTTATCGATATATCTCAAAACATACCCTGGAGTTTAACCTTGATTTTTAAGTTAACGGGCTGGTGTAAAGGCGTGTGTGTTTAAAGATGCTGATTCTGTCATCTAAAATTGGTTTGTTGAGCGCCTAGTCATAAATATTACAGGTACATTGTGTTTCATTATTTACTCACAAAATTTGGTACTTGTATACTAATATTTCTCGACTAATTCTTTCATTTCTCGAGGCCCTAATAGTGAGAGTTACCTAAGACATATTAAAATTTGTTTTTAAAATAGGAAATGTAATTAAATTTTATCAAATATATATTCCCTTTTGAATTTCTATGACTGGAGCCTATACCTAGCTGGCCCCAGTTTATTTTTCGTTAATTTAATTTTTTTAGCGAAACATTATTTCAGATTTTGCCACCTAATTTGGTTAAAAATGGTAATAAAATTGTCTTTAGGATAGGATATACTTTTATTAACGAGCCTTTTAATCTTAATTTGCATATAAATGAGAATTTGGGGGGTGGAAGGATCATAACTTTAAGATTTTGACACCAAAAATTAATACGTGGTACTTGGTAAATACGATAAAAGCAATTATTTATTTTGCCCTGCGGAACAACTTATTTGAAGAAATTTAGGATCAGATATGGTGGTTTGTCTAATATATCAAAAATTTAGAAGACTTTTTTAATCTGTAGATTCTCATTTGTCAAAAATTTGCTTTAACTACTTAAAAATTGTCCAATTTAAACTCGCGAATGAAAAGGTGAAAAAATATATGAGGTTTTTAAACTTTCTATTTTAAGAAAATGTTTTTTTTATATTTTAGAGAGATATACGTGCTCTCTGATATGAATATAGTCTCAAATATAACCTTTAGACAAAATATTAAAAAATAAAAAAAAGAGATTTTTGGAGCTTATATTTTATATATTTTAAAAATAGATGAAGTGTCGTTTTAAAGTTTTTGTTACTAAGTATGCTTAATGCTTATCTACTCATAAATCAAATAAAATATGTATATTTGCTTTTACTTCTTATAACAATTCTGCAAATAGCAATTCTAATGCTTTAAAAATTTTAGATTTAAGTTTTTACACATGAAACTTTAAAATAATGTTCATTGACACCTTAGAAACTGGTTAAAATTTAACAGACGTTCCGACTTTTGCCTTTCTCCAGCTTTCATAAAATTTTTATTAGTTTTGTAAAACTGTAATTTAAAATAAAATTATGTACTCCAAATAAACATGAATGTACCTACAATTCGTATCCTTAAACATTAACAATAACCAAGTTTTAAAGCTGGCTACTAAATTTCAGGCTATATTTTTTCTTTCCAACAACCTTAGCCAACTATATTTATCTCGAATGGGTGATACCCATTGTAACGTTCGTGAAAAAGTGCCAAAGCCCTAAAGGGGTTCGGCGGCCTCAAAAAAGAAGAGGCCGTAAGGGGGGTGGTTTTTTATCAGTTACTACTAACCCTGCATGCACCGGTGAATTTTTAGAGAAATACGGACATCAGTGCGGACTATTTAATTCACCATATCAACATACCTTTACCTCATTTACGCACTGATCAATCTGTTATTCTAAAAAAATTACTGGTGTATTTGATGATCTGAATCTCAGTTTATTTATAAGCTAGCTTTGGGATCAAGCGAGCAAAATTTTCCACCCCCCTTACCAAAAATAAAACCTTAGCCAACCAGAGGTTTACATTTTAAGCTCAGAGGCATGAGTTTCCACCTTGTGCGTGTAAAAAATATGTGCAAGTTCTGAACTCATTGGAATATGAGTGGTACTCTTTTGTAAATAATGACATTTTTGAAGGAAGTCTGAAAAATGCAAATCATATTTCCACTGATTAAAAAATTAAATAAACTCCTTTGATAAATAAGGAATGTGAGCTCACCTTAATTCAGCCCGCTACAAAAAAAACACTGAGTTCAAACTTTTCGAGCATCGTAAGATCTCAAGCCAAATTATTTGCAAATTTCAAGTTTTACAACTAAATATATCTAATGGTCAATTGTGCATTTATTTTGAATATAAGTAACAATAAATTTGTTTTTTTGGAAATGGACAAAGTATTTACGCCGTCATTGAAAATTATATTTGCAAATATTCCCCCAAAAATGAAAAATTTTATTGGCACGTTATATGGAGCCGCCAAATGCATAAAAACGTTTTGAAGCAATTATATATTCCTGTGCTCGTTATTATTAAAACAAAAGAAGAATGGATTCCGCCAAATTATTATGAATCCTAAGGGAAAATAACAAAAAAATTATGGCATTTTACTACGTCGTCTTATTTATCTATTAAACCTATTAAAATGTCATTAGATAAGTCCAGCGGGTTTTCCATTTATAGCCATTGAAGAAAAGAGAGGCAATAATTTAGAGAAAATTTTAATTAGTAATTTACGTTCACACCTTCAAATTTTCACATATAAGGGCAATATTGAGAAATATAGTTAGGCATGATGACAAACAACCTAACTTATTGCTGATGTTTAAATTTTTTTTAGTGTTTTTTGTCGTTTTTACTAGCCTTCTTCCACCCTTTCAAATTTTTCGTGGACTTCATTAGTTTTTTTGAACAGTTTTATATAGAAGTAAACATAGTATTAACATAAAAAAGGGGTAGGGTTTTCGTCCTTAGGGCACCAAAGTGAGTTTTTATTTTCGTGAAATTTGAAAAATTTTATTTTGTAAAAAACGCAAATTTTCAAACCCCCCAAATTTAATATATGCACATAAAATTCTTTTTCTGAAATAAAAATTTTTTAAAAAAGATTTAAAAAAAAATAAAGTTTGAAAATTTTCAGAATTTTCAAAATTTTACAAAAATAAAAACTCACTTTGCACGTGCCCTACTAAATTTTACAAAATTTTTGTTGTTTTTCTCTCCCAATAATCATTTTTTAATTCCATTATCTTATGCAGTTTCTTTTTATAATGATATAAAAAAAGACTGTTTTTTTTATGATTTTTTACAATTTCGAATTATTATCAACAAGCTCAATTCCGAAATTTAGATACTAGGCTTCTAATACATCTAAAAACAATATTGCCACAAATAATATTTTTATAAATTCCTCAACTTAAATATTTAAAATTTGTAAAGAAAATTTTAAAACTTTAATAATTTTTTGCTGTATCTAATTTATACGGGGAAATAAGCACTAATTTTTTTTAATTTACATAGATTAATATAAAACTTAATGTGGAAATTATCAAATTAGGACACTTGAAAATAAATAATCATATTGTAGCCTTTAATCATATATTTTCTCCATTTTCCGCAGCTTTTTCAGACCTCAAATTTCTTGTATATATATTAAAAAAGGCGAAATTGACAGATTTTGCGACATCGATTAAATAAAAGAAAAAACGTAAAAAATTTTTTTTTATATGAATATCATTTGTAATATATATTGTTTCTCAATTAGTAAAATAAAATTTTTTAAGTTTAAGCTCTTACATCTACATTTTGGTTATACAGAATTTTAGCACCCCATAATTAGGACTCATATTATAGGTTTTAAAATAAAAATAATTTAGAAGTTTGAAAATTACAGTTTAGCTGTTGTAATAAAAAAATAATTTTTTATCTTTTTTTTTTACATTTTTCCAAAAATTTTGGCTTAAAATATGGAAAAAAGGGTAAACGGATTAGATTTTTCTAAGATGGCTGGTAAGATCTCGGAAGTTAGCTCAATCAAAAATTTGTTGACTATTCTACAATCATTAATAACCGCTCCTCAAATAATAATTTTATTTTATATGTCGGCTCTGTATATGCGTGGTTTTTATAAAATCTTTGATGCACAAGGTAGCCACAAGCTTAATTAATTTTTTATTTCATACCAAAAATGAAATGCAACATACATTGTAAATTGCGAAACCAAGACCATGCTTTGAACGATACTTGCCCCAGCACAAAGTATAGCTGGTCCAGGGTGATGAATAACACTCTCATAAAGTGTAAAAAAGGTTAAAATAGCGAATCAAACATAATTGTTTGGCCTTAAAAATTTATTAGCGTTCAGCGCTCCAATCCAACGACTAGCTTTGATTATAACCGGCGGGTGGATATGATATGCAAAGTGAATATCAAACCCTAAACATTCCAAACTTTTATCACGGAGTGCAAACACTAAACGTATGATCGTTTTAAGGTATGGTTATAACGCACTTCAAATTGTGGGGGAATATATAGAGCAAGTTTTAATAATATTTACATTCGTTAAAAAAATATTTTATTATGGACCATATATTTGGGCAAGATGGTTCAGAACAAAAAGTTTAATGTTGTGTCATGGTCTAGTGTTTGTTAAATTGACGCCCAAGTTCCGTTATTAATCGATTATCCCACCATTTTATATCAAAAAGGTTTTTACGCATTTTTTAAGTTGCGAAAAAACGTAATTAAGCCAAGTTATCAGTGCAAATTTATATATTTTAATTGTTTATAAAAAAAATTAAGCTTGACAAAAAAGCTAAGTTTATATTTTTTTGATTAGAGTTCAAACCATGCGTAATATTCCGATGCCCAACCGACATTTTTTTCACCCTATGCTCGGTCCGCTTGACCCTTAAAACCTAGCCCGAAACCTTGATAATTACAAATAAGGCCAAGAAATTTTGTATTGCGAGCTACATTGCTCTAAAATTAAATACCATGGCTTAATACCCTATATTGTGGTAATAAATTTGTCAATTATTGCAAAAACAATAAGGCAATGATAAGATAAAAAAAAATCGGCTCAAAATTTTTCTATTTAAGTCCAACTCCATAACTGGCAGGCTGACATAAAAATTGAAGGGTCTTTTAGGTCTCAAATTTGATCTTTGATTTCTATCCTCCAAATGCATCAAAATATACGACTCGATCGGGCAAGGGCAACACGCCAATTTTTCAATATCCAGAGTTGGAATTTTTATTGCATCGCCTGGGCATGAAACTAATGATTGAGGCGGGGCATCACTATTTTATGCTATTAGTTTAAAATTTATTATGTTTATCAAAATTTCATGTTTTATTTTCGATATTATTCTTTTTTGTTTAGCCTAGTTTTTTTCGTCGAGACTCGAAAGTGAAGTTTGAATTATCGAGCTCAAGGTCCAGCCCGGTCCAAATCGAGAAAAAAAGTAATGATTCGGCCCTAATAAGGCTCGATTAGGTCCGACCCATCCATTTCGAACGGTGTATCTAATTTGAAATAATTGTACTTTAGAACCTTTTTAAAAACACTTGTTTAAACATACCTGAAGTAAAAAAGGTTCACGTGTACGGTGGCGTCATACACGTTTTACTTTGTACGTGACAGATAAATATTTTATAAACACAAGTCATTATATCGAATCCTTTTACAGTTTAACTTAGGATGATTTACTTTTATTATTATTTGAAAGGACATAGTTGATACTCGCACGAATATCATAAATACGATAAATTAATAATATCACTTTCACGAATTTTAGTTTTTTTACATCCCACCCACAATCTGTGCGTTTCCGGGGTAGTAGTTTTGCTCTGTCGAATTATAAAATATATATGAAATATATGTTTAATTGCTCTTAATTAAATCTAAATAGCGAGCGGTAAAGATCTTGTGTTACGATCCCCTAAGTCTAAAATTATTATTTATAGCAGGCCTGGCCAAAATTGCCTTATCACTGATATTAAAAGTGGTGCACCCCACTTTGATTCCCGTAATTAAATCCAAGAACTCATAACTAGATAGGTCGGACCTTAAGAAGCAAATTATATTGTAAGATAAATCACAATTAACACTTGTAAAACATATCTAGCGCGGATTAATTCTACGAAGAATTATGGGGTCTCACGACTAACTGCAACCTTGCGTTTGGGTCCCAACACTTAAATTAAAAGAGCGGTGTTTTACATACAAATGATTGACCACGTGCAGAAACCTTTCAAAACCTAGGTCTACATATTTTGCCCGGTGTGGGTATGTTTGTTTTACTTGGTATAGGCATTACACGGGTCGACAAATCAATGATTAATTATGGCACTGGGGGACAAAATCCCTATGATGGTCTTACTTTATATATATTGGTCGTTTTTTATAACTCAGTGACTATTTTCTTAGGTGTATATCGAAAAATGACCAATTGACCGAATTGATAGATTTTGAGACCCTGAGAATAGCCAGAACATTAGGACACAATGTATTACCGGTTTCAACTATATAATTTAAAGTTTGAATTTAGCAGTTTAATTGTTTTAAATGCTAAAATAATTATTTTGTGAGTGTTTCTAAATCTTCTTTGTTTATTCAAAAATATTTATGCTGGCATACAAAGTTTGATTCGAAAAAATGGTAAACTTGAAAATCCTGAAGATGGCAGGTTTCGCAAGAATTAGCTCATAAATCTCAAAAGTTTGCTAAACTGTGTTTCAAAAAATACCTTAAATAAAAAAGTTGAGATCATAAAATCTCTTGTAACTCATGTTTTTTTTTTCTTAAATATTGAAACTAAATCTTTAAAGTGAGTCAACAGTTAGAATATACAAAATATTTGACAACCCAACCTAAATATGACCCAATATATTTCGGTTTTTAATAAAAATATTATATGAAGTTTTAATTTAACAGTTTAACTATTTTTAAATACAAAAATTATATTTTTTAAAATGTTTATAGCTGACCGCTTTAACCTACAAAATTATAAAAAGCAGTAATTGGATTTATAATCCTAAATTGGCAGATTTGGTCCCTGATCAGGTCACTTTCAAAAATTGTTGACTTGTATATAAGGCTGCAAGTTTGAGAATTTAGAAGATTTATAATTGCTTTAAACGAAAGAAATTTGTAAAATTTTACTGGGACTACATTTAACGTCAAATAAACTATTAGACATTACGACAAAAATTAGATCAAATAGGTCGGGTGAACTTCTGTAGATTCTTATATTTATATGTGGGCTCAATTAATAAATCTTTTCGTTAATTTAAATGTGCTTATATTTAAAATTTTTCAAGTTTCACAAATAGTAAAACAGCCCAAAACTTGAATGCAAATTTTCTTTTTAAACTAAAAAATTTGGACATTGGAGAAATTTTTTTGTTTCATATTCGTGGTCAGTACAAATGGACCTGCTAATGATTAGAAAGTCATGCTCTTGAGATAAGCCTGAATATTTATTTATAAAAAAGCTGTATGAATTTTTAAGAATTCACAATAAATAGCAATGGGTCAAAAAAATGCTTGTAGTGAAGGATTCTAAGTTTGAAGTGCACACTAGCGGAAATTAAGGAAAATTCGGGTTTCATATAAAAAAAAATAATAAAAAACGTTTCTAAATAAAACACAGCTCGACAAATAATAGTCAGAAAAAACAGACTAGGTTGATAATTGAATATATCCACCATCACTTCTCCTCATATATAAATTCCGTTTTTCGTAAAATCTTCCGCCTTAGGTTCCGAAAATCCGTCCATATCGAAAAATGATGGCCTTTTGACCATATCGACAATTTTACCCTTGAAAATACCCTAAAAAAATCAAAATCTTTTTTTCATATGTTGTTGTTGTTGTTTGTAGCCCCTGTTCGTTGGACCTAAAAAAGTGGCTGCAGAGTAGTGAGTTTGAGTGCTAGGTGCAGGGCTGAAGCTTTCAAAGATCTATCGGGGAGATAGGTGCCCTCTGGTTTGGGCAGATGAGCTAATGTCTCGATACTATCAGCGGATTGATTTACAGTCGCGTAGTGAGATGGCTATTAAGTGAAAAGGTCCATGCGAGCTCTAAAGTCTGCCAGTAGTTGACAGTGACCAGAGCGAAGTTGAGCTAGGTGGGAACGAAATTTTCGGGGATAAAGAGGTTTCTAAAGGCGAAACGGGAGGAGGTCGACAGTTTAAAACTTTGTTATTTGGATAGGCGGCACTGTTGTATTGTCAACTGCCGAAGTTCGAATGTTTTTAATTAGCGTTTTGATAGGTATGTTTTGGCTAATGAAAGGTTTTATTTGATTGATACAAAGAGAGTGAAGTGTTCCTTTCATTTGCCTGGCTTGCGTAGGGGTGGTGAGGAGCTCGTGACACGGATGGTCAGGGGATGATATGGAAGTCGGAACATTGGTCTCGAGAGCATCTACTGGCCCGTACCGGTAATATCTTTGTCTCTGGCGTAAATGAACGATTGGAAGTGAGTTTGTGTGCAACCCGTGATGGTACGAATTGAGTCAAAGTAGTAGCTCGCAATTTTGGCAAAGTGTTTTGAGGGTGAGATGTTGGGAGTCCAGACCGGAGCAGCGTAATTTAGATTGATCCTAGATATAGCCTTAAAACTTATTGTTAGGAGTTTCTTTAGTTCCTGACCCCAAGTTGAACCTGCTATGGCTTTGGCTAAGTTATTCCTCCTGTTAACTCTTATCTGATATTGAATTTTACATGTTTGTTAAAGGTGAGTAAAGGGTCAAAAGTAACGCCAAGAATTTTAGGATACTTGGCGAGCGGTAAAATGGAATTATTGATTGAGATTTTAGGATGAAAGTTGACTTTGGTGAGTGCGGTGGGTAAATAAGGTTACCGAGGATTTCGATGGTGAAATATTCAAGCAACGCTTGAGAAAAACTCTGACAGTGTATTTAGATAGTTGCTTTAAAGAGCTTGTGAGAAGTCCAATATTAGGCTTTGTCTTTCACATAAAAATCCATTGTAACTTATAAATTATCATTTCAAATATAGTGAGAAATAAAATTGTTAAGTATTTCAAGCTCTTACATCAACAGATTATTCAATAAATTTGGCACCCCAAAATATGTAGCGGTTTTTTTAAATGTTATTTAAGGTTTAAATTTAACCGTTTAACTGTTTTATTAGGAGGAAACGGATAGACGGGAATGGGACCCTAAGATAGGCCAAGTATGATCTCTGTAGTTAGCTCATATATCTCAAAAATTTGCTGACCTGTATAACGCATTTTACAATACAATTGCATAAAAATTTAATATCTCAAATTTTCAATAATTAGGCAATAGCCAATCTTACTTTACCGATAAGTTGGATTTAATAAAGTATTGCATAATGGCTTTTTCTTCTCTTTTTTATTTAAATCATTTTTTAACCTTTTTAAGCCGAATGAAGGAAAAAATCGTAACACTTTGTCCAGCTGCATTAAAATTCGTAAATTTTCCCTTATATTTCTACCTAATCGAATACCTACATACTTTCTATCATTGTTGGGTTTCTTCAAAGTATATAAGCGGTGTGAAAAAATCCGCTTCTTGGTAAGTTTTAGTTAATATCAAAACGACGACATAGCTGGGCTGATAAATTTCCGCTTTGTACATTATTTTGTGAGGATATTGTTGCTAAAAGCGTTACATGCAAATGATAGACAAGCTATATCCAGCGGTGGTTGCATATCAAAGTTGGCCTTTCTTTACAAGAAAATTCGATTTTTAACGGTTGTATAAATAGGTAAAATAGAGATACTAATCTAACTAAAATGATTGAGGAGCTAAAGTCAGCTTACACGATGATAACAAGGGATTTTTGAGTTAAACCATGATTTGACCGAAAAACAAGTTCTAGATAAATTTTAATCGTTTAAAGTGATTGGCCTCTCGTGAGCGGAATACTAAATATAGAGTTTGGTTGCCAACTTATAATTTCTTGTCAAAGCTGTAAAAAGGGGGCTTAGTGGAGCTTTAGATGCCTCACAAGACCTAATGATTAAATCATAATGAAAAGTAATTTCACTCATCCATTTTTATGAGAATCATCATTTGTCCGAATTTGATAAAACATAGGCTGGGGACATCAGAAAAAATTATGGTTTGAAAAAAAAGTGTAATTCAAACACAATGGATCAACCCGTTTGCCAAATTTTTAAATTTAAATATCACATGCCAGAGACGCATTGTAAACGAATTCACAGGCAAAATAAAAATCAGCCAACTGTCATAGTTGCTCCATGAAATTGATAGGAAAAAGAATCATATAATGGGGCTTATCTTAAATTTATTTCTATATACAGGGCCATGCCTGACCAATTTCTCTCGTTAGCACTTTAAAAATGAACAAATTCGTCACCAGAAAATTGATCTGATATTGCAACTTCAATAACTTAAAACTTTTTTCATTGCAACTTCTATTTTTCATCTTGAAAATACGAGATAAAATTTTTTGGCATATCAAGCTCGTAGCGACTTCAACACGTGTAAAATATTTTGCAACTCAACCCAATAGGATTGTCAGAATTTTACATGACAATTTTTGTATTTATGCAAAAATGGAATTTTTTTTAATGTTCTTTGGTTTTAATTTCTTTGTTTTTTAAACAGTTAAATTTTTCAGTGTCTATGCTGACTTAAGAAGTTTGATTAAAAAAATCAGTAAAATCTAAAGTCTTACAGATGGTTCATATCATATATAAAAACTTGTAGAACTGTGTTACATAAATATTTTTATTATACATTTTTTTTTTTATTTTTCATTTAAAACGGTAATCCACCTTAAATATGTATTTAACACTCTATATGCAGCAGAATTTTAGCTAAATATGGATAGCTTTTTTAGTTGTCTGCTTAATATTTTTTAACAATCCATTTTAAACATACTTAACTTCTTTTCTTTTAGTATAGCCTTATTAGCTAATTTAACGAATCAATCCATTGAATTTTCACGACGACTTTTAGGTCAACACAATTTAATTACTTGATCTTTAGTATAAGGTCCGCTTCACGTGTTAAAAAGTATCCTGCAAATGTAGTTGCTTTTATCCCTTGAATTGAAAGTGTCTATAAGGTACAATTACTTTTTAATAGGAGCCCAAAGAGCTAGAATCTAGATCAAACCATTACTTAAAATGACCTTTTATTGATTAATTATACTTTTATTTTGATTTCGGAGGGGCCTCAATCTCTTCATGCGAGATTAGCTATTGCAGCATATTCTTATGATTTGAATAACCCTTATTTTATTCGGAGGCCTTTATTTTTAAACCCTAAAATCACAGGTTTTCAAATGGATCGTATTTTTAGGCGTGATCATTGCACATCATATTGGAACATAAACTACTTAATACCTGAGGCCACTAACTGCAACAAAAGTTAGGTCACCCATAACTTTAAAAAACAAGCTTTTGACCTAAAAAAACTCAGAATTCTTTAGATTAAATATTCAACAACTTGCCTTTAGAAATTGTAGGAACATAAAAAAACAATGGATTTTTACACTAAGACCTTTCCCCATCGTGGTACGTTAAATTCTTTAGCAAGCTTTAACAATTAAGGTAGGCCCCAATTAGCTGAAGAATATTCAACATGTTATTATGACCTGATATTTAGGCATTCAGACAAATGGGAGTTCGGGCGATCTGCTTAATTAAAAAAACAGACGATTACACAAAAGACGCTAAAAAAGCGTTTAGATTTAGATGGAAACTTGCAAAAAATTTGTGTGAGGCTCTTCTCCTTATCGAGGGTCGCCTTAATTATAGGACCTATCGCACGACCGCTTAGAAAGCTGCTTCTCAAGTCGCATCACCCCCGCATTGGGGGAGCCCACCCACAGACTTTCTGTCTCCAAGGGTGAAAGCGCAAGCATCAAGAATATGAATCGAAAGTAAACACGAAATGAGAGAGGTTACAAAACCCATACATTCATTTTAACACTAAGGCACTGATGCTTTGCTGTAATTTTATCTATAATAGTGCAGTGGAGAATAAACAACATATTTTTCCAAAAGCGCTATTTTATAGTAATTTGTTGTTGCTTTTACGGAATATTATTATATTATTTTTACAACTAAATTGTTAGCGTTTATCTAACAATGTTTAATTATTAACACACCGCATTTAATTTTACCGCCTCCCAAAACAACCATGAATGATGAGGGGTGAGAAGTTGACGTGAGAGATAAAACAAGAACTCAGTAGTCGAAGTATTGGTGGATGGGTTGCGAATGTGGAATTGATGTCCAACGGGCTCTCGGGTCAACTAAAATCCCAATCCTCCTTTCCTTCCTTCTTTTAAAGCTCAATTCTTATCACACAGCTGAATTGTCATGACGATTAAATAATTTAACGTTTCATTACTACTCTTAGGTTGTGTCGTAAAACATGGGGTTAGTAATTAAAATATGTTATTTGTTTATATCATTTGAGAATTTTGAAATAATGAATGTGAATTAATTTTTAGTGTCTAAAATTGAGATGTAAACAAACGTAACGAAATACAAATATATTAGATGCAGAAGTAGTAAACAAGATGTTACGTATCCCGCAAGTTAAGACTTTAACAATAAATACACAATGAATATTATGATAATGAATTGGAAGAAGTAAAGTTAATATTTTAAGAATACCGGAATTATCAGTTCATGATTCTATAGAAAATTGTTATCTAATGTAGCTAAGGGAAGAAGAAACATGTGTCGTAAAACATGTTCAAAGAAAGGTATTATTTGATGTTCGAAAATTGAAAATTCAACTAAAACTTTGCCCTTAATAGGTATATAAAATTAGAATGTTAATAATTTTGTTTATATTTCATTTTAAATTTATAATATTCTATTATTATTTTAAATTTAATTAAAATTTCAATAAATTTATTTTTAGTCAAATAATTAGCCTTATTAGCTAATTTTTAAAATGCCTCACATATTAAAAATATATAAAATGCATTATATTTGTAAATTAAACAAAAGTTTAAAAAAGCTATCTATGGAGTGTTAAACTATATTTAATAAAATTTATTGATTTATCTTGTATATTTAAGTTAGTTTTTTTCTAAATTATTTAACACATTATGGCTTAAATAACAAAATCGCGGGAAAATTTAGTTATTTAAATTGAAGTCTTCCCCATAAAAAACGTACCCGTTAAGAGCTTGGTACTTCGAATATATTTTCAATTGTTACCTTTTGTTCTGGATAATTTTTACGTAAAATAATACATTTAATATTACGGCACAAACAAATTTCAACCACGATATGTTTCTGTCCCTTACATTGTATTTAAGGAGAGCGATATGGACATGCAATATATGAGGTCATTTCGATTTTGCGTCGATTTAGCTAAGAGATCCTAAGCGGTGATCCTATCCAAATGACGTACCGAATGTTTTTAAGACAACAAGATGCAATGAGTTGGAGGTTGAAAAGCTGCATTTAGACCTAATTGGGTTGAACAAAGATTTGGTTGTAGGATCTGGGCTCATATAAATTTTAAAATCGTTATTCGCAGAGACATTGATTTTTTTGTATGTTGAATGGTTTTGATGATAAAGATTGGTGATACTAAATTTTTAAAACAATTTTTGAATTGTTGAAACTGCTTAGGTTTATATTTTACATATTTTCAAAAAAATGAATAAATTTTTGGGCAAATTTAGCTGTATTAAGAAGCGGTGAATAATTTTTTTTAACCCTAAACAATCTTTTTTTCTAAAATTTCATCTAGTTTATTAATTATTTATCTTCTGCCTGATTTAATCCACAAAGATTTAAGTATACATGTTTTAAGATTATTTTAAATTCAAAATTTACATCATGAGCAATATCTAATATAGTTTTTAATTAAGTAAATTATTCTTCTAAAGATATGTTTTCGTTAACCGTTCCTCCGCTAAATTAACGTTTTTCATATTATATGCTATAATAGTTAATCATTTAGGTCATCGCAGGTAAGCTAAAAATTAAATATATTCATTGTTAAGGTTCAAAATATATAAAAATAATAATAGTATAATTGCATTATATTCGCATAAATAATTACAGTACATTACATAATCAAATAAATAGACTGCAAATAAAATTTAAAAAAATTCATAAATGCGTCAAACACGATCGATTTTAAGCTTACTTAAGCACTTTAAAATAAATTT
>CM060243.1:14703258-14772264 GCA_030555515.1 Acutogordius australiensis
TTTTTTATTTTAGAGCTGCTTGAATAATTTAAAAATACAAATATTATAAAACCTCAGAGAATATATTTTTGCTGTGTTGGGCATTTTATTTATCGATATATCTCAAAACATACCCTGGAGTTTAACCTTGATTTTTAAGTTAACGGGCTGGTGTAAAGGCGTGTGTGTTTAAAGATGCTGATTCTGTCATCTAAAATTGGTTTGTTGAGCGCCTAGTCATAAATATTACAGGTACATTGTGTTTCATTATTTACTCACAAAATTTGGTACTTGTAGGGGAGAGCGGGGCGAGGTGGCGAACGGGGCGAAGTGATTTTTTCAATTAATTTGGGCACTGTAAAATTAAATTGGTTGAAATTGGGTTCTATAATATATTTTGATAAGCATAACCTGAATATGAGAAAAAAAAATCTTAAAAACCTCTTATTAAAAATAGGGTAAATAAACTGTTTTTTGGGCACTTTTCATCGAAAAAACTTTTATTTGTTTTTACGCTTGGTCAAAATATCAATGAAATAAATAACTAAAATAGGTTTTTTCTATTAAAAAAAGTGTTATTTAACTATTCTATATGTTAAGCCTCCTAAAAACGCCAAATTATTTGTAATATTAGGATTTTATATATCAAAGAGGGTGTTGGGCGATGTGGTTGGGGGTGAGGTGGTTTTTTTATTTTTATCAGCTGTTTATTATTATGAAAAATTACAAGCGAAAAACGTGATTACCAAACGAAAATGCTATACAATTAGCTTTAAAGGATTTAAAAACCGGCAATAATACAAATATTGCCCAAATACCTAAAAAGTAATCTATTTTAAGAAGAAAATGGCTGTTGCTAATAAGGACTATGAATATATCAGTGGCGACTCGTGGATTTTTAGCCAGGGTGTTCAATCAAAAATCAAAATTTTATTGTTCATTATTTATTTATAAAAGCATATGAATTATATATAAAACTATAGTAGTAATATTGCAAAATATGAAACTATTTATGACGGGCAAAGTATTTGGTCAATTAATTAAACTACAATAAAATATAGTATTTTAGTAAAAAAAATTTATTTTAATTTTTGTATTTATTTGTATCGAAAATCCAATCTTCTTAAACTTTGTGCAAATTCATCTATGATTTCGTCATAAAAAACTGGATTCGTTTTTAAAAGTTGAATCAAATTTTTTTCTAATGTTATAAGGGAAAGATTCGATAAGCGTGACTGCCCAATTGTATTACGATTAAATGTCTTAATGCTAACTTAAACTTTTTACCCTTCTATGTTATTAAGTGTTCAATGCTAAAATTGAACACATTGAGCTTAATTTTATTTGAACACGATCTTTTTACTATTGTATTTTTCGTGTTAATAAAGTGTTCAATGCTAGGCATTGAACACAATATGTATGTGTTTAGAATTGAACACCATCTTTTAGCTGTTATATGTCTTCGTGTTATTAAATATGTAATTGGTGTTCAATTTAATAATTGAACACCATCTTTTTAATATTGGATATTGTATTCTGCGTGTTATTATAGGCTCAATCCTCAATGTTAAGAGGCTAAACTATAACTCACACATAGTGTTCAAATTGTGGATTGAACACGCTCCTGTGCTGGATGGAGTGAACCATTACGTGTTCAGTTCTTGGATTGAACATCGTGCAATGCAATATAAAAAATTATTAGCTTTCTTGTCCGGTTTGTTTATTTTTTTAAATATAGTCGATATATGATCAATTTTAGAATTGAACACGCTCGAAGATTAATATTACGTGTTCAATTTTTACGCTGAACATCTTACGACAAAATAATCTATGTTACCTGAAATTTAAGTTGTTGACCTCGTAAATAGACTTAATAGCTTAATAATATTAAGCTTTTAAATTGCATTTGACTAAGCACGGTTCAATATTTGAATTGCACATTTTCTGATAGACACTCGATGTTAGTTTTTTGAATCTAGCTGTTGATCCTCTTAATTTAAACATCAAACAGCTTATGTATGATTCAATTTTGTAAATAGAAAATGGTACGATGGGACTTTCAATTTTTTATTTTGTTTACAAATCACTGCCGTCCCGCTAGACCAGGCCCGATTCTAGCTTTTCCATTTTAGGGGGGCAAAAAAAACTCGTGGGGGGGCAGAAAAAAATTTTTTGCCGCCTTCGGCGGCAAAATTGGCCGTGACCTTCGGTCACGGCAAAAAATATACATGTACAACAATAGAATCCATGTTCAAAATTTTTTAACAAATTAATAGTAATTTATTATATTCTTAAATTAAAAAAAATGAGTTTATAAATTGAATATGTGAATTAAAATTAATTGTTTTCACTAAATTTTGCTTAAAAAGATATGACATTTGAATTAATTGTAAGTATAATTTTATCATTTGGTATCATTGCGCATGAAAATTAAAAATATAAAATATATGAATGATAAAAATGAATTATATAAAACTTTGGATTTTAGAAAATGAAAAGTGAAATAAGATTAATTGTCATGAAAACAAAATGTATAAGTATGCTAATTTGGAAGAATATATATGAAAAAACCCTGGTTATATATAACTAGTTATTGATATTAGGGTAAAAAATTAAATAAAACTTGGACATAAACTTTAAATGCGCATAAAAAAAGTTTGCAACCATGTTAAAATAGTAAGCAATAATTAGCTGATCATGAGCAGTATTGTATTGATCAAACTATTTTATCTTAGAGGATTTTAATTAAATTACAATATTCATCAAAATTCAACGCCCCTAGTTAATGATTTTTCGTGTTCTAAAAGAACCAAATCACCTTTAAGCAGGTCACTAATTGTCAGCCGTTATTATCCTTCTTAAAGAAGAAAATGTGGCCTCACAACTCGAAGTTGAAGAGCCAATTAACAAACTTATAGGAGAAATGTTAAATAGATTAGAAAACGCATCATTGTAATCATATAAAAATTTAACAAAATCAATAGTAACACATTCTTTGTAATTATTAAGTTTCTTATTAAAAAAATTTTGGCTACGTCAATTTCTTTAGATAATAAATTTTTATCAATATTATTTATTTTCAAAAGAGGCTCTAATTTATTTATATCTAAAATAAAGGTTAATCAAATTTATAAAGGGAATCTAAAGATTTTAAACAACTATTATCGGTAAAAAATCTATTATCAATATAAATAAATCAATAATATTAAAATAAATACTTTTTGCTTCATCATTAATATTTAAAATATTTTCAAACTTATGAGTAGAAAATAAATAAAAATCAGAAAAATCTTTAGGTTTAGTTTTTCTTTTATCCATAGATAAATTATTGTCATTTAAAAAAATATTAATATCAAAACAATTTTTGAATAAATTTTCAAATGTATTTTTATTTCTTAATTGTTTAATTTCTAACAAACAATGGTGTATTAAATCAGAAGTTTTAGAAATATAAATCGTTCTGCATTGAAATTGATCTATAATTATTTTTTATACAAAAAAATAAATAGATGATTATAAATATGGTCAAAAAACCCCGATTCGGCCCTGTGACCTGAAGATATAAAAGTTTTTTTATATATAATTTTTAAAAAAGTATTAAATATTTCTGTGTAATTTAAAAAAAAAACAATGGGCAGGTAGTGACCACACCACCAATGGGGCAACAGCCGGGGTATGGTCCCGCATTCACTAAATACCTTGATTGCATCATGTTGAAAAAATTTATGAAGGGAAGAAAAATTATCAAAAAAATCGTTCCCTTAAAATAAGACAAACTTTTACAACAAGATGCAATCGGTGGTTAAAGCAGTGAATATACGGGACATGGTGTCCAGCTCTTTTGCTTAGAAATACTTGAACAACATTATTTTCCCGGCCATTACGTTCGCCCCATCGTAGCATTGTGCGATCAGGTTCTTTGGTTCTAGATTATATTCTACCAAAAGATTGTTTTTAAATGAGAAAATTTCTTAGGCATCAGATTTATGAATTGGTTTCACAAATATAAAGCTTTCTGTAAAATCAAATTTTTCTATATATTTCTGTTAGTTTGATCTCTCCGGATAAGAAGTATTTATGAATAAAAATACTTTTAAAAAAAGTAAATATTTTTAGAATAATATATTTTAAATATTTTTGACGGAGCAAATTTAATTATATTATGCGGAAGAAATAAAATTACTATGTATTTTTGGGGGGGCAAATACAATTTTTTTTGGGGGGGCAAACATAAAATTACTATGTATTTTTGGGGGGGCAAATTCAATTATTTTTGGGGGGGCAATCAAAAACTTTTGGGGGGGCACTGCCCCCCCAAAAGGGGTCTAGAATCGTGCCTGCGCTAGACCATCCAAAACTAATTTTAAATAGTTTTAAAAACATTTCTATATAAATTTTTGCCAGGGTGTTCAGTGAACACCTTGCACCTAATGACGAGTCGCCACTGTAATATATTATTTTTTCTAAAGAAGAAAAGGGTTTAGTTGAATATATACTAGCTGCAAGATTGTACCATGGATTAAGCCCAAAAGATATTTTCATGTTTATTTTATAAAAAGTTGTAAATTACTTAACTAAGCTTGCTTACTCTTATGCTGTTAATTTAAATAAAAAAATTCCTAATAATTGGATAAAGGATGAAAGAACTGGTAAAGATTGGTTTGCCCTGTTTTTCAAAAGAAACAAGGAAGTTTTTTTAAGGCTTTTTAAAGCCACAAGTCTTGCCTGATTGCAAAATTTTTTAACAATCATATTAAAATAACAGAAGAAAAACAAATTAATCCTGAAAATATCTGGAATGCTGATGAGTCTGGACTGACCACAGTTCAATGCAAAAAAAACTAGCCCTTAGAGGTGCTAAACAGGTAGGATACATAACTTGAAACAAAATTAAATAATATGAGTTTGTAATTTCTCCAACCTATTGTTAACAAGCCTAAGAAAAGGAGAAACTCAAAAATTCAAAAATCTTTTAAATAAATATTTAACATAATATATGTTTTATTTATCTTATGTAATAAAAATGTCTAATAACCCGTTATATATTATTTCTTGTTTATTATGAACTAATTTTTTAACATCCATTTATACACCACTTCACCCCGTTGTTGGGGCGAAGTGGCGGAAAAAAATGATTTTTTTGACTCGAAATATCTGTCAAAATATAACAGTTTGAATTAAAATTTTATATGATTTAAATACAGTTTTATAATACCTATCTTTTGAGATATACCATGATTGAATAGATCATTTAAAAAAAAGTTATGATCAAATATTGAAAAAACAACCATCCCGCCCCGCTCTCCCCTATATTAATACTTCTCGTCTGATTCTTTCATTTCTCAAGGCCATAATATAGAGAGTTACCTAAGATATATTAAAATTTGTTTGTTAAATAGGAAACGTAATTAAATTTTAACAAATATATATTCCTTTTTGAATTTCTATTACCGGAGCTTATACCTGGCTGGCCCTAGTTTTCGTTAATTTATTTTTTTTAGCGAAGCATTATTTTAGATTTTGCCACCTAATTTGGTTAAAAATGGTAATAAAATTGTCTTTAGGATAGGATATACTTTTATTAACGAGCCTTTTAATCTTAATTTGCATATAAATGAGAATTTGGGGGGTGGAAGGATCATAACTTTAAGATTTTGACACCAAAATTTAATACGTGGTACTTGGTAAATACGAAAAAAGGCAATTATTTGTTTTGCCCTACGAAACATCTTATTTTAAAAAAATGAAGATCAGATATGGTGGTATGTCTTATATATCAAGAATTTAGAAGACTTTTTTAATCTGTAGATTTTCAGTTGTTAAAAATTTGCTTTAACTACTTAAAAATTATCCAATTTCAACTCGCGGTTGAAAAGATGAAAAAATATATGAGGGTACACCAAATGTTATTTTTATATTTATATAGAGTTACGTGCTCTTTGATATGAATGTAAATCTTTCAGATAACCTTTACAAAATATAAAAGAAAAATAAAAAAAAAAGAGATTTTTGGAGCTTATATTTTATATAAACAGATGAAATGTCGTTTTAAAATTTTCGTTACTAAGTATGCTTAATGCTTATCTACTCAAAAATCTAAAAAATATGTATATTTGTTTTTAATTTGTAAAACAATACTTGCAAATAGCAATTCTAATGCTTTAAAAATTTTAGATTCAAATTTTTACTTATAAAACCTTAAAATAATGTTCATTGACACCTTAAAAACTGGTTAAAATTTAACAGACGTTCCGAGTTTTGCCTTTTTCTCCAGCTTTCATAAAAATTTTATTAGTTTTGTAAAATAGTAATTAAAAAAAACTATGTAATCCATATAAACATTTTAATGTACCCACAATTTCCTATCCTTAATTAACAATAACCAAGTTTTAATTTTTAAATAGCTGCTACTTAATTTCAGGCTATATATTTCTTTCAAACAACCTTAGCCAACTATATTTATCTCGAATGGGTGATACCCATTGCCCCGTTAACGTTCGTGATAAAAGTGCCAAAGCCCTAACGGGTACGGCGGCCTCAAAAAAGAAGAGGCTGTGAGGAGGTGGTTTTTTAGCAGTTACTCCTAACCCTGCATGCACCGGTGAATTTTTAATGAAATACGGACATCAGTGCGGACAATTTAATTTACCATTCAACATACCTTTACCTATTGATCAATCTGTTATTCTTAAAAATTACTGGTATGATCACAATCTCAGTTTATTTATAAGCTAGCTTTGGGATCAAACGAGCAAATTTTTCCACCCCCTTACCAAAAAAAACAACCTTAGCCAACCAGAGGTCTATATTTTAAGCTCAGAGGCATGAGTTTCCTCATTGTGGGTGTTAAAAATATGTGCGAGTTCTTAACTCATTGCAATTTTAGTGGTACTCTTTTGTAAATAATGACATTTTTAAAGGAAGTCTGAAATATGCAAATTATATTTCCACTGATTAAAAAATTCAATAAACTCCTTTGATAAATAAGGAGTATAAACTCACCAGGCACGATTCTAGACCCCTTTTGGGGGGGCAGTGCCCCCCCCCCCCCCAAAGTTTTTGATTGCCCCCCCCAAAAATAATTAAATTTGCCCCCCCCCCCCCCCCCCCCCCCCAAAAAAATACATAGTAATTTTATGTTTGTCCCCCAAAAAAAAATTGAATTTGCCCCCCCCCCCCCCCCCCCCAAAAAAAAATACATAGTAATTTTATTTCTTCCGCATAATATAATTAAATTTGCTCCGTCAAAAATATTTAAAAAATATTATCCTAAATATATTTACTTTTTTTAAAAGTGTTTTTATTCATTAATACTTCTTATCCGCAAGAGAGATCAAACTAACAGAAATATATAAATATTTAATTTTACAGAAAGCTTTATATTTGTGAAACCAATTCATAAATCTGATGCCTAAGAAATTTTCTCAGTTAACAACAATCTTTTGTTAGAATATAATCTAGAACCAAAGAACCTGATTGCACAATGCTACGATGGGGCGAACGTAGCCCGGGAAAAAAATGGTGTTCAAGTATTTCTAAGCAAAATAGCTGGACACCATGTCTCGTATATTCACTGCTTTAACCACCGATTGCATCTTGTTGTAAATGATTGTCTTATTTTAAGTGAAGGGAAAGATTTTTTTGATAATTTTTCTTCCCTTCATAAATTTTTTCAACCTGATGCAATCAAGGTATTTAGTGAATGCGGGACCATACCCCGGCTGTTGCCCCATTGGTGGTGTGGTCACTACCTGCCCATTTTTTTTTTAAAAATTACACAGAAATATTTAATACTCTTTTAAAAATTAAAAATAAAAAAACTTTTATATCTTCAGGTCACAGGGCCAAATCGGGGTTTTTTGACCATAATTATAATCATCTATTTACTTTTTTGTATTTAATTGAAAAATTATTTTATTTATTAAAATAATTATAGATAAATTTCAATGCAGAACGATTTATATTTCTAAAACTTCTGATTTAATACACCATTGTTTGTTAATTAAATAAAAATACATTTGAAGATTTATTCAAAAATTGTTTTGATATATATATTTTTTTAAATGACAATAATTTATCTATGGATAAAAGAAAAACTAAACCTAAAGATTTTTCTAATTTTTATTTATTTTCTACTCATAAGTTTGAAAATATTTTAAATATTAATGATGAAGTAAAAAGTATTTATTTTAATATTGATTTATTTATATTTTGATAATAGATTTTTTTACCGATAATAGTTGTTTAAAATCTTTAGATTCCCTTTATAAATTTGATTAACCTTTATTTTAGATATAAATAAATAAGAGCCTCTTTTAAAAATAAGTAATATTGATAAAAATTCATTATCTAAAGAAATTGACGTAGCCAAAAATTTTTTTAATAAGAAACTTAATAATTACAAAGAATGTGTTACTATTGATTTTGTTAAAATTTTATATGATTACAATGATGCGTTTTCTAATCTATTAAACATTTTTCCTATAAGTTTGTTAATTGGCTTTTCAACGTCGAGTTGTGAGGCCACATTTTCTTCTTTAAGAAGGATAATAACGGCTGACAAGTAGTGACCTGCTTAAAGGTGATTTGGTTCTTTTAGAACACTAAAAATCATTAACTAGGGGCGTTGAATTTTTATGAATATTGTAATTTAATTAAAATCCTCTAATATAAAATAGTTTGATCAATACAATACACTGCTCATAATCAGCTAATTATTGCTTACTATTTTAACATGGTTGCAAACTTTTTTTATGCGCATTTAACGTTTATGTTCATGTTTTATTTAATTTTTTACCCTAATATTAATAACTCATTATATAAAACCAGTGTTTTTTCATATATATTCTTCCAAATTAGCATACTTATACATTTTGTTTTCATGATAATCAATCTATTTCACTTTTCATTTTCTAAAATCCAAAGTTTTATATAATTCATTATTATCATTCATATATATCATATTTTTAATTTTCATGCGCAATGATACCAAATGATAAAATTATACTTACAATTAATTCAAATCTCATATCTTTTTAAGAAAATTTTAGTGAAAACAGTTAAATTTAATTCATATTCAATTTATAAACTTATTTTTTTTAATTTAAAAATATAATAAATTACTATTAATTTGTTAAACAATTTTGAACATGGATTCCATTGTTGTACATGTATATTTTTTGCCGTGACCAGCCAATTTTGCCGCCGAAGGCGGCAAAAAATTTTTTTCTGCCCCCCCACGAGTTTTTTTTGCCCCCCTAAAATGGAAAAGCTAGAATCGGGCCTGAAACTCACCTTAATTTCAGCCCGCTACAAAAAAACCACTGAGTTCAAACTTTTCGAGCATAGTAAGATCTCAAGCCAAATTATTTGCAAATATCAAGTCTACAGCTTAATATTGGTCAATTGTGCATTTATTTTGAATATAAGTAACAATAAATGTGTTTTTTTGGAAATGGACAAATATTCACGCCGTCATTGAACATTGAAAATTATATTTCGCAAATATTTCCCCTAAAAAAATGAAAAATTTTATTGGCACGTTATATGGAGCCGCCAAACGCATAAAAACGTTTTGAAGCAATTATATATTCCTGTGCTCGTTATTATTAAAACAAAAGAAGAATGGGTTCCGCCAAATTATTATAAATCCTAAGGGAGAATAACAGAAAAATTATGGCGTTTTACTATGTCGTCTTATTTATCTATTAAATCTATTAAAATGTCATTAGATAAGTCCAGCGGTTCCATTTATAACCATTGAGGGAAAGGGAGGCAATAATTTAGAATGAGAAAATTTTAATTAGTAATTTACGTTCACACCTTCAAATTTTCACATATAAGGGCAATATTATAGTTAGGCCTGAAGACAAACAGCTGATATTTAAATTTTTTAGTGTTTTTTGTCGTTTTTTCTAGCCTTCTTTCACCCCCTTCAAGTTTTTCGTAAACTTAATTAGTTTTTTTTGAACACTTTTATAAATTAAAGTAAACATAGTTTTAACATAAAAAAGGGGTAGGGTTTTCGTCCTTAGGGCACGTGCAGTGAGTTTTTATTTTCGTGAAATTTTCAAAATTTTGAAAAATTTTATTTTGTAATAAAACGCAAATTTTCAAGTCGCCAAATTTAATATATGCACATAAAATTCTTCTGAAAAATTTTATGAAAAGATTTAAAAAAAAATTATTTTTTTAATTTTCAGAATTTTCAAAATTTTACGAAAATAAAAACTCACTTTGCACGTGCCCTTACTAAAATTTCATTTTGTTTGTTTTTTCTCTCAATATTATTTTTTATATTATCTTATGCTGAGTTTCTTTTATAATGATATAAAAAAAGACTGTTTTTTTATGATTTTTTACAATTTCGAATTATTATCAACAAGCTATTCCAAAATTTAGATACTAGGCTTCTAAACATCTAAAAACAGTATTGCACAAATAATATTTTTATAAATTCCTCAACTTAAATATTAAAATTTGTTAAGAAAATTTTAAAACTTTGAATAATTTTTTGCTGTATATAATTTATACGGGAAATAAGCACTAATTTTTTTTAATTTACATAGATTAATAATATAAAACTTAATGTGTGATATTATCAAATTAGGACACTTGAAAATAAATAATCATATTATAGCCTTTAATCATATATTTTCTCCATTTTCCGCAGCTTTTTCAGACCTCAAATTTTTTGTATATATATTAAGAAAGGCGGAATTGACAGATTTTGCGACATCGATTAAATAAAAGATAAAACTTAAAAAATTTTTTATATGAATATCATTTGTAATATATATTAATATATATTGTTTCTCAATTAATGAAAAATATAATTTTTTAAGTTAAAGCTCTTACATCTATATTTAGGTTATACTGAAATTTGGCAACCCAACCTAATTAGGAAACATATTATCGGTCTTAAAATAAAAATATTCTTAGAAGTTTGAAAATTACAGTTTAGCTGTTTTAATACAAAAATAATTTTTTATTTTTTTTTTATTACATTATTCCAAAAATTTTGGCTTAAAATTTTAATGGAAAAAAAACGGTAAACGGATTTGATTTTCCTAAAATGGCAGGTATGATCTCTGAAGTTAACTCAATCAAAAATTTGTTAACTATTCTACCATTATTAATCATTGCTCCTTAAATAATTTTGTTTTACATGTCGGCTTTGTATATTCGTGGTTTTTATCAAATCTCTAATGTGCAAGGTAGCCACAAGCTTAGTCAATTTTTTATTTCATATCAAAAATGAAATGCACATACACTCTAATTGCGAAACTCGAGACCATGCCCTGAACGATAATTGCCCGGCACAAAGTATAGCTTAAAAAAAAAGTTAAAATAGCGAATCAAACATAATAGTTTGTGGCCTTAAAATTTTATTAGCCCTCAGCGCTCTTGTACAACAACTAGCTTTCATATTACACGGCGGGTGGATATGATATGCAAAAAGTGAATATCAAACCCTAAATATCATGTAGACCGGACAAATTTTTGTCACGGTGTGCTAGGACTGTAGGTACGATCGTTTTTAGGTATGGTTATAACGCACTTCAAATTGTGTGGGAATATATAGGGCAAATTTTCAAAACTATCTACATTTCGTTCAAAAAAATATATTTTATTTTGGACCATATATTTGGGCAAGATTGTTAATAATAAGGAATTTTGTGTCACGGTCTAGTGTTTATTAAATTAACGCCTAAGTTCGGTTATTAGTCGGCAACTCTAACCCTTTTTGGTCAATAAGGTTTTTACGCAATTGTTCTTGAAAATATGGAAATAAGCCTAAACATTAAAAACACTTGTGCATTCTTGTTTTAATTTAAAAGAAAATAAAGCTTGACAAAACAGCTAAGACCATATTTTTCAATCAGAGTTCAAACCTTGCCTTATATTCCAATGCCCAACCGACATTTTTTTCACCCTATGCCCGGTCCGGTACCCTTTTTATTGTGGTAATAAATTTGTTAATTATAGTTCTTTATTACACTAATTAAAAACAATGAGGCATTGATGAGATATTTCGGCCCAAAGTTATTTTCTAAGTCCAACCCCACGCCCGTTTCAAATGGCGGGTCCACACCATATCGAAAGGTATTTTAGGTCACAAATTCGATCTTTAATTCCTATCCTCTATATGCATCAAAATATAAGACTCGATCAAGTCAGGGCAATCGCCATTTTTCAATATACCTGGTTGGAATTATTGCATCGCCTGGGGATGAAACTAATGATTGAGGCATTACTATTTATGCTATTAAATTGTTTAAAATTTATTATGTTTATCAAAATTTCATGTTTTATTTTCGATATTATTCTTTTCCGTTTAGCCTAGTTTTTTTCGTCGAGACTCGAAAGTGAAGTTTGAATTATCGAGCTCAAGGTCCAGCCCGGTATAAATCGAAAAAAAAATTAATGATTCGGCCCTAATAAGTTTCGATTCGGTCCGACCCATCCATTTCGAAAGGTGTATCTAATTTGAAATAATTGTACTTTAGAACCTTTTTAAAAAACACTTGTTTAAACATACCTGAAGTTAAAATTTAAAAGGTTTACGTGTACGGTGGCGTCATACACGTTTTACTTTGTACGTGACAGATGAATAAAACGCAAGTTATTATATCGAATCCTTTTACAGTTTAGCTCAGGATGATTTACTTTTATTATTATTTGAAAGGACATATGTAAGTTGATACGCGCACGAATATCATAAATACGATAAATTAATAATATCGCTTTCACGAATTTTAGTTTTTTACATCCCACCCACAATCTGTGCGTTTCCGGGGGTAGTTATGCTCTGTCGAATTATAAAACCTATATGAGATATACAAGTTTTAATTGCTCTTAATTAAATCTAAATAGCGAGCGGTAAAGGTCTTGTGTTACAATCTCCTAAGTCTAAAATTATTATTTATAGCAGGCCTGGCCAAAATTGCCTTATCACTGATATTAAAAGTGGTGCACCGCACTTTAATAATTCCCTTAATTAATTCCAAGAACTCATAACTAGATAGGTCGGACCTTAAGAAGCAAATTATGTTCTAAAATAAATCACAATTAACACTTGTAAAACATATCTAGCGCGGATTAATTTACGAAGAATTATGGGGTCTCACGACTAACTGCAACCTTGCGTTTGGTTTCAACATTAAATAAAAACAGCGGTGTTTTAATACATAAATGATTGACCACGTGCAGAAAACCTTTTTTAAAACCTAGGTCTACATATTTGCCCGGTGTGGGTTAAGTTTGTTTTACCTGGTATAGGCATTACACGGGTCGACAAATCATTGACGAAAAAAGAAAATTATGGCACTGGGGGACAAAAATCCCCATGATGGTCTTACTTTATATATATATTGGTCGTTTTTTATAACTCAGTGACTATTTTCTTAGGTGTATATCGAAAAAATGACCAATTGACCGAATTGATAGATTTTGAGACCCTGAGAATACCAGAACATTAGGACACAATGTATCGGGTTTAACTATATAATTTAAAGTTTGAATTTAGCAGTTAAATTGATATAAATGCTAAAATAATTTTTTTGTGTGTTTCTAAATCTTCTTTATTTATTTAAAATAAATTTAATGTTTATACCTGGCATACAAAGTTTGATTCGAAAAAAGGGTAAACTTAAAAATCCAAAAATTAGCTCATAACTCTCAAAAGTTTGCTAAATTATGTTTCGAAAAATTCCTTAAATAAAAAGTTGAGATCATAAAATCTCTTGTAACTTATGTTTTTTCCTTAAATAATGAGAAACTAAATTTTTATTAAGTAAATCAACATTCAGAAAATACAAAAAATTTGACACCCCAACCTAAATATGACTCAATATATTTCCGTTTTTAATAAAAATATTATTTGAAGTTTTAATTTAACAGTTTAACTATTTTAAATACAAAAATTATATTTTTTAAAAATGTTTATAGCTGACCGCTGACCTACAAAATTATAAAAAGCAGTAATTGATTTATAATCCTGAAATGGCAGATTTGGTCCCTGATCAGGTCACTTTCAAAAATTGTTGACCTGTAAAGGCTGCAAGTTTGAGAATTTAGAAGATTTAAATTGTATTAAACGAAAGAAATTTCTGTAATTTTATGGGACCATTTAACGTCAAATAAACTATTACTACGACAAAGATCAAATAGGTCGGGTGAACTTTTGTGATTTTTATAATTATATTGGGTCAATTAATAAATTTCTCGTTAATTTAAATGTGTTTTTATATCTTAATTCTCAAGTTTCATATTGTAACAGCCCAAAACATGAGTTCAAATTTTCTTTTTAAAATTAAAAAACTTGAACATTGGAAAATTTTTTATTTTCATGTTCGTGGTCATAAATGATTTATCATTGACAACTGCTAGTGATTAGAAAGTCATGCTCTTGTGATAAGCCTGGATATTATATATTTTTTAAAAAGCTGCATGAATTTTTAAGAATTCACAATAAATAGCAATGGATCAAAAAAATGCATTCTTAAGCTTGAATGCACATTATGAAATTAAGGAAAATTGGTTTCATCCTAAAAAAAAATTATAAAAACGTTTTTAATTAAACACAGCTCGACAAATATCAGTCAGAAAAAAAGTTTATTAAAACATAATTGAATATATCCCCATGATGGCCTTATCTCATATATATATTCCGTTTTTCGTAGAATCTTCCGCCTTAGGTTCCGAAAATCCGTGCATATCGAAAAATGGCCTTTTGACCATATCGACAAATTTACCTTGAAAATACCCTAAAAAATCAAAAATCTTTTTTTCATATAAAAATCCATTGTAACTTATATTTATCATTTCAAATAAGAGATATAAAATTTTTAAGTATTTCAAGCTCTTACATCAACAGATTATTCAATAAATTTGGCAACCCAAAAATATGTAGCGGTTTTTAATAAATGATATTTATGGTTTAAATTTAACCGTTTAATTGTTTTAAATACAGTGATAATTTTTTTCGATATTTTTTTTTGTTTCTTTTTTTTTTTTTGATATTTTTACTAAAATTTTTAATGTTTAGAGCTAATAAGTTTGATTAGAGGAAACGGATAACGGGAATCCCTAAGATGGCAGGTTTGATCTCTGTAGTTAGCTCATATATCTCAAAAATTTGCTGACCTGTATAACGCATTTTACAATACAATTGCAAAAAAATTTAATGTAAGAAGTGAGGATATAAAAAGTTATATATGCTGTTTTATTATTGAATGTCCCATATATATATAGAGTAGAAATTTACATAGGAATAATAGAAGTATATCCAAGTATATAAATTAGAATACAAGTATCTCAAAATGATTTGCATACTAACATTACTGTCCTCTTTTTTTTTGATTCTGACGTCGTCGCTAATCTCTACCAAGTTTAACTATTTGACAAGTAACTGAAGGCAGGACTTTTTCGGAAGCTGTTATCAATGAATGGTCGACATGTTAACGAGCAGTTTTGTGCTTGTCATGATAGAGGCAGGGGATTCTTCTAGCTGATTCTCCTTCTCGCCCATTTTAATGCTTCATCCAAACTAGCTTTAATATGGTTTGCCTGACGGCGTTGGGTTGAATAAAATCGGCTTGTTTCACTTTCATCCAACTAAGTGGATTAGGAAGGTCTCTTTTTAGGAAAAGCTTCGCAGGGGTTTTCTGCACGGCCGAATGCTTTGATGTGCGGTATGCCCACAGGACATTGTTTAGTGCTTCGCGTGGAGACGTACCGTCGGTAGATTTAAGTCATAAGCAGATATGGTGACGTCTTCGGCTATTTAGGCTTAAGTACGAACTCGTGTAGCGTTAATAAACGTACTTAGTTGCACGCTTCATCATTCTCATCCCAATTAGATTTGTGATTTTTCACCGAGGGACGGGGTAGGCAATCAGCGAGATTTGTTCTACCCGGTTTGTAATCGATATCATAGTCGATCGCTGAGACTTTGTTGATCCTAATCGTGTATTAGTTACAAAGTCTAAGTCTCTTGTGGGGCCGTGATTTAGTATTCGTCGGTCTTTTGGTAATCGTCGATCGTTTAGTGTTCGTCGATCGTTTGGTATTCGTTTCGTCGATCGTTTGGTAGTTGATCGTTGTATTCGTCGATCGTTTCGTATTCGTCGATCGTTTCGTATTCGTCGATCGTTTAGTATTCATCGATCATTTAGTATTCGTCAGTCGTTGACCTCTTTGTCGATCGTTTAGTATTCATCGATCGTTTAGTATTCGTCAGTCGTTGACCTATTCGTCAGTCGTTTAATATTCGTCGGTCGTTTATAATTCGTCTGTTCAATATTCGTCGGTCGTTTATAATTCGTCCGTTCAATATTCGTCGGTGTTTCATATTCGTCGGTCGTTGAAGACAATTATCATCAGTTCTAGGACTATTATCATCAGGTCGTTGAGGACCATTTATTGCCAGGTCGATGACATTTATCGTCAGGTCGTTGAGGACCATTTATTGTCAGGTCGCTTAGACCATTTATCGTCAGGTCGTTTAGACCATTTATCGTCAGGTCGTTTAGGCCATTTATCGTCAGGTCGCTTAGACCATTTATCGTCAGGTCGTTTAGACCATTTATCGTCGGGTCGCTTAGACCATTTATCGTCAGGTCGTTTAGACCATTTATCGTCAGGTCGCTTAGACCATTATCGTGAGGTAGAGGACCGTTATCGTTTAGAAGACCGTTATCGTCAGGTCGAGGACCACTTAGACAAGTCGTTGCGGACCAATATCCGTTCGGTCGTTAGCCCCATCGTAAAGAACATAGATCGTTCGGTCGTTGAAGATAATCGTTAAGAGTTTGGGCTTTATCGTCAGGTCTTTCAGGACCATATGGTTCGGTGTTTAGGTTCAATGATCGTTCAGGCACCGTGTTTCTTGCCATTTTTTGGAGATTGGAAAACCCTTTCCGGTCTATGTTTTGACCATTCTGTCTGTTATTCAGACATCTCAATTCCGTATGAATGAGATTCGATTCTTAATTAGGGGGCCATTTCATTACTAGTTGATGCGCAATCGTTTTAGACCGTGGTGTGCTTGTCTTTTAGACAAATTCGTTGCTCCATCAAACTTTTGTCTTGTTACGGCACTTCTGTCTTTCAGACGAAGCTATAATTCGTAAACCCTGATTGACATTGATGAGCGTAATTGTAAGGTGCATCATTCGCTGAATATGGACCTTGTGCGTCAATTACTTGTATGGTTCCTCCCTCAATTAGAATCAGTTTTCCACAAGAATAATCGGGCCAACAAATAAAAGGGGGTTAAATTTAATTACTTTAAAAACACAATTTTCCAATTTATTTAAAATAAACCCGATGGCCGACGGGAGGTCCTTCTGGAAATTTCCAGCTCCCGCCTCGTCGCCAATGTAAGAAGTGAGGATACAAAAAGTTATATATGCTGTTTTATTATTGAATGTCCCATATATATATAGAGTAGAATTTACATAGGAATAATAGAAGTATATCCAAGTATATAAATTAGAATACAAGTATCTCAAAATGATTTGCATACTAACATTTAATATCTCAAATTTTCAATAACTAGGCAATAGCCAATCTTACTTTACCGATAGTTGGATTTAATAAAGTATTGCATAATGGCTTTTTCTTCACTTTTTATTTAAATCATTTTTTTAACCCTTTTAAGCCGAATGAAGGAAAAAATCGTAACACTTTGTCCAGCTGGCATTAAAATTCGTCATTTTCCCCTTATTTCGCCTAATCGAACACCCTTCTACATTGTTGGGATTCTTTAAAATATATAAAAATGAAAAATCAGGCCTTGTATGTTTTTAATATCAAACGAGACATAATGTGGCTGTTAAATTCCGCTTTGTACATTATTTTGTGAGAATTTTATTGCAAAAGCGTTGCATGCAAATGTAGAGAGGCTATTCCAGCGCTGGTTGCATATCACCCCAAATTGGCCTTTTACAAGATAAGATTAGATTTTTAACGGTTGTGAAAAATAGGGAATTTAGAGATACGAATCTAACTAAAATGATTGCGAGCTTTAGAGTCAGGCCATATCGATGATTATAAGGAATTCTTTTGAGCCAAACCATGATTTGACCGGGAAGCAAGTTCTTAGATAAATTTTAATCGTTTAAAGTGATTGGCCTCTCGTGAGCGGAATACTAAATATGGAGTTTGGTTACCAAAAACTTCACATCATTTCAGCCTAAGTTATAATTCCTTGTCAAAGCTGTAAGAAAGGTTGGGCTTAGTGGAGCTTATGCATCACTATAAAACATAAGGCTGATGATTGAATCAGCAGTTAGGGTATTTCTCTCTAATACCCCCTATTTTTCATGAACATCATCATTTATCCAAATTTGATGTTATAGAATAGGCTGTGGATTATTAAAAAAAGTTTGTATGAAAAAAAAAATCGAAAACAATGGATCAACCCGTTGGCCAAATTTTTAAATTTAAATATCACCTGCGAGACGCATTGTAAACGTGCAAATTCACAGGCAAAATAAAAATCAGGCAATGTTCATAGTTGTTTTTGAAATTGATAGAAAAGAATCTATATAATGGCCTTATCTTAAATTTTTTTCTATATCAAGGGCCATGCCTGACCAATTTCTCTCATTTCCTTTAAAATATGGACAAATTTGGCAAAAGTGACTGATATTGCAACTTCGATAACTTTAAAAAACTTTTTTTTTCATTGTAACTTTTATTTTTCTATATCAAGCTCCTAACATCAACATGTGTACTAGAGAATTTTGCAACTCAACCTTAATAGAATTGTCAAAATTTTACGTAGCTCTTGTATATATAAATAATTTCTTTTAATTTTTTTTGTTTTAATTTCTTTTGTTTTTTAAATAGTTAAAAATTTCAGTGTATTGACTAAAAAAGGTTGATTAAAAAAATCAGTAACATCTAAATATCGTACAGATAGGAGGTTCACATAAATTTGTTCAAACATTAAAAAATTTTAGAACTGTGTTACATTAATATTTTCAATATGAATTTTTAAAATTTGTTTATTTTTTTTTTTCATTGAAACAGACCACTGCCATAAATATGTATATAACGTAGGCTTTGCTAAATACATGATATTTTAGTTGTCTTCTTAACTCTATTAACATAATTAATTTCTTTTCTTTTGATTGAACTTGTTATAATTGCCTTATTAGCAGAGTTAACAATCAGTTTAATAATTTTCATGACGACTTTTAGGTGATACATTCAATATTTGATTGTATAAGGTTGTTTCACGATCAAATTCTGCAAATTCGTTGCTTCATCCCTTGAATATAATTGAAAATTCAGGTACAATTACTTTTTAATAGGAGCCCAAAGAGCCTAGGATTTAGATTAAACCATTACTTTAAATGACTTATACTGTTCTATGTATCCTTTATAAACGATTTTGGAGGGGCCTCTACATTGCAATGCTGCGAGATCACTACTGGCATTCATTCGAATAAGCCTTTCTTATATTCGAGGCTTTAGATTTAATTTAAAATCCAGGTTTTAAATAGATCGTGTTTTTAGGTGTGATCAATGCACATCATATTGGATCATCACTACTTAATAACTGAGGCTTTATATTCGACTAAGTTAGTTCGCCCATTACTTTTAAAAAACAAGCTTTTCACCTAAAAAACATTAATTCTTAAGACTTAAAATGAATGACTTGATTCAAAAACTTGTGTTTAGAAACTTGTAAATTGTTATTATTTAATACCCGATGCTCTATATTCGACTTTTGAAAAATTGGTTAGGTCCACCAGACCTTTTCCACCCTTAGTGGACGGCTTATTTAGATCTTTGCCAGTTCTAACACTATGGCAGGCCTCGAAGATTTAAATATGATTTAAGAACACGTTAGTTGATTTTAGGGCTTAGGCTCAGAAAAATGGACGGCTTTGAAATTAGTTGGCGATTCCCCTTTAACTACTAAAGGTCGTTTGACCTATAATGCTTATTTAAAACAGACATAAAAAAAAACTTTGTTAATCATCTCTCGACCACGCTTTAAACGTGCATCAAGTGTTCGACAAGTGTATTCGTTCGGCCACCAAAGCTTTCAACGCATCGTTCGAGGGCGCACTCTCGGAAGGGTACACCCACCTCGTTAACGAAATAATCGCCGTACACATTCGTTAAACAACCGTATCGTATGTTTGGAGACTTGCAAAAAATTTGTGTGAGGCTCTTCTCTTATCGAGGGTCGCCTTAGTTATAGGACCTATCGCACGACCGCTTAGAAAGCTGCTTCGAGTCGCATCACCCCGCATTGGGGGAGCCCACTGTCCACAGACTTTCTCGGTCTCCAAGGGTGTGTGAAGGCAAGCACGCTACTGTTAACGAAAGTGAACACGTAAATGAGAGAGGTTACGAAAACGCATACATTCATTTTAACACTGCTGCACTGATGCTTTGCTTATTTTATCTATATTAGTGTGTGTGGAGAGTAAACAAATATTTTTTCCAAAATCGCTATTTTATAATTTGTTGTTGTTTTTACGGAATATTATTATATTATATTTACAACTAAATTGTTATTTATGAATATTAATTATTAAGACACCGCATTTAATTTTACCGCCTCCCAAAACAACCATGAATATAATATGAGGGGGTGAGTGAAGTTTGCTTGTGAGAGATAAAAGAACTCTAGGTCGAAGTATTGGTGTGGTGGGTTGGTGAATGTGGAACCGATGTCCGGTCGGGCTCTCGGGTCAACTAAAATCCCAATCCTCCTTTCCTTCCTTCTTTTTAAAGCTCAATTTTATCACACAGCTGACTTGTTGACAAATAATTTAATGTTTATTACTACTCTTAGGTTTTCTCTGTAAAACATGGGGTTAGCAATTAAAATATGTTATTTGTTTATATTGTCTTTTGAGAATTTCCTTGAAATGTTTATTCTATATTTAATTTTTAGTGTCTAAAATTGAGAGATGTAAACAAACGCAACGAAATACAAATATATTAGATATAGTAGAAGTAGTAAATAAGATGTTACGTATCCCGTAGTTAAGACTTTACACACAAAATACACACGAATAAATGCTTAAGTGAGTGAATGAATTGGAAGAAGAAGTAGTTAATATTTTAAGAATACCGGACGATTGGGTCGTGATTCGAAAAATCATTATCTAATGTAGCTAAGGGAAGAAGAAACATGTGTCGTAAAACATAAACAAAAAGCGAAAGGTGTTTACTTACACTAGTGCTCTAGGTCCAACTAAAAATTTGCCCTTAATAGGTATATATACTAAACCTTTATAATTTTGATTTATAGTACTTTAAATACTATAATATTAATATTATTTTTGCAAATATAATTAAACTTCTAATAAATTTATTTTTAGTCAAATAATTAGCCTTATTAGCTAATTTTAATATTGCCTTACATATTAAAATATATGAAATTATTATATTTGTGAAACTAAAATATATAGTTTATAAGCGCCATCTATGGAGATTAAAAATTATTTTTTGCTAAGAATAAAATTTATTGACTTATCTTGGTATATTTAAGTTAGTTTTTTTCTAAAATTATTATAACACATTATGGCTTACATAATAAATCGCGCTAAAAATTTAGTTATAAATTGAAGTTTGCCCCTCGTTAGAACGTACCCGTTAAGAGCTTTGTGGCCTCGAATATATTTTCAATTGTTCCAATACCTTTTGTTCTGGATAATTTTTACCAAATAATACATTTAATAATACGGCACAGCCAATTTTTTAATCAATTTATGTTTCGTGTTTTTGTCACATTGTTTTTAAGGAGAGCGATATGGACATTATATAATTACTTTGAATATGCGCATTTAAGTTAAGAAATCCTAAGCTGTGAACCTATCCAAAGTGGCGTGCAATCGAATGTCTTTAAGACAACAAATAAGATTATGATAAACCAGAGCAGTTGGCATGGGGCATTTAGACCTGGGCTCGGGTTGAATAAAGATTTGGTTATAGGATCTGGCCTCATATTGTAAATTTCAAATTATGACTAAAAGACTTTGATTTTTTTGTATGTTGAATGGTTTTTGATGATAATTAGATTTTTAAATTAATTTTTTAATTGTTGAAACTGCTTAGGTTGTTTCATATTAAAAAAAATGTCAATAATTTTAGGGCAATTTATTTCGTATCGAATTAAGCTATATATTAACAAATTTTTTTTTTTTTCATCCTTTATACAATCTTTTTCTTCAAAATTACTTCCAGTCTAGTATAATTTGTTATATCTCGCCTATTTTTAAACCAGAGAACTTAAGTATACATGTTTCATATTTTAAATTCAAAATTTACAACATGGCGCCATCTAAAATAGGCAGTTTTTAATAATTAAGTAAATTGATTTCTAAAAACACAGTGATTGTTAACCGTCCTCCAAGCAAATTAACGTTTTTATGCTATAATAGTTAATCATTTAGGTCAAAATATTGCATAAGTTAAAAATTAAATATTCATTTATTAAGGTTCAAAATATATAAATAATAATAGTATAATTGCATATATTCGCATACAAATAATTACAGTATTAATGAATTGTTAAAATAATTGCAAATATAATTTTAAAAAATTCATAAATGCGTCAACATGATTTGATTTTAAGCTTACTTAAGCACTTTAAAATAAGTTTGGCGCAGAAATCAGCCGTGGCAATAATTATTAAGTTATTCATTTTCACTATTAAGATAATCATTCAAAAAAATGGCCAAAAATCAAATAGGTTATGACATTTTTTGCCAAAAATAGTAAAAAAAAACACAAAAATACAAGTCGTGTCAAGCTCACAAAGGTATAAATTTAAAATTTTTATAAATGGAAATAATTTTAATGGTTAAAAAAAAATAATTTTAATAAAATTGCAACTCACAAATTAAAAAAAGTTGGTTAGGGGTCGTACTATTTATCTTTAAATTGATTAATATTATTTTAATCTAATTAAAAGAAAATGCGTGTTGGAAAAACATAATATGACTTTAAAGTTTTAACATTAATAATTTTTAGACCCATAACAAGCAAATGCAAACTTAAGGTCAAGCAGTTTATTACAATAAATTTGGTCAAAGGTGTAATGAGATAAAATTTAATAGAGCTTGTATAATGTATTTTGAGAAATAATTTATCAAATATTATTTTGCATCCAGATCAAAATATCCATTTTGGACAAAATAATAAGTGTATTTAAATGTCTTCTCAAGCAGACATCATAAAGGCCACATACTCGTCAAAATCAAACAAAAATTGACAAAATTATAAAAAAAATTTACCCTAATATTTAAAATTTTTCTGTCTTAGTACAATTCTAATTTATATCCGCTATTATAAAAATTAATCAACAATTAAGGGTTAATTAAATTTAATTGGGGTATAGACCTCAACTTTGCAATGGCAAAACTCATTGCCGCAATTAAGAGTGACTAAAAGAATGGCCCCCTAGTCAGTATTCTAGATTTTAAATACAGAAAATAAGGGAACTACCATTTATTTGTTCCAATGTGAATTTATAAAATATTGTGTTTAATAAAATAATGAGATTTGTTAAAATTTGGAATTCAGGAGGATAAAAGTTTAAACTTAAAATAATTTAAAAACGAGTAAAAGAATTTGGATCACATTATGCAACATTTTATCTTTTTCTTTCCAGTCTTCTTTGTTTTAGGGGTAGAACTGGTTATTTCGCGCTAAATTTAATTATAAAAATATCAAAAACTTCATCGTAAAAAGAGAAAAAAAAATTTCTCAAATTATATATCAAATAAAAGGATATTTTTTTTGTAAAATATAAAATTTAAAAAAAAATTAATATAAAAAAATATGTATTGAAATAATAATCTTGTAAAAGATGTTCCCTAAAATTAACAATAATTTTATAAGACTAAGCGCTAATAGTAATAAGCGTTTTCGATTTTCATAATTTCTGGTAAGGTGTTTTAAAGTTGTTAATTTATATAGATGTCAAACAATACAAAATAAAACTTATTTTTTGGTAAGATTCATCCACAATTATGGTAATATGCAAAATCCAAATTAAACAAATTACAAAAAACTGTCGTCAGTGGCATGTTGAAAATAAACCTTTGTTTTTGCAAATAATGCTAAAAATTCTTTTTGATTATTCTTAATAAAATTTTTATTTTTAAACTACCTATAAACGAATAATTCCTATTAAAGGAACGTTTTACGCCAAAAAAATCTAAAAATTGGTTTTCCCTTATTTAACGAGGTTGAAAAGGATCATATTTTTTTTAATCAGTATTTTTATTGACATTTTTAGAGATATTTGATTTATCTAACGAGCTAATGGAGGAGCTCAATTTTAAATAATACAGCCGATAAAAAGCCCTAATTATATTCACTGTGGTAGTTATTTCGCACAAAATGCCAGCTGTATTGGACTAAAGAAGAATTAAAAAACAATTTGTTTGAACCTGCTAATACAGATGCAAAATATCACAATCGACTAGGGTAATGTTTTAATATATTTCAACAAAATGAAAAAGGAGAACATAAAAAATGTTTTTATGGGCATCAAATATTCTGAAATTACAAAAAAATTGTATTGTTTTTTTTTCTATTTAGCCAAATCATTTTAAAAAACTAAATAATAAATGCAATATTTAACATCTATATATCAAAACAATTTTTAATTTTATTTAAAAACAGTTTCTACAAAAATGTAAAACAATTTTGAAAGTCATAACTCCTAGAACTTAATTAATAAATAGAAAAACAAATTTTTAACGAAAAAAAAACAAACGTTTTTTTGAACTTGTTTTATTTCAAAAATCTTTTATTTAAAAACGGCATTTCATCAAAACATGTTAAACTATTTTAAAAAGTCGATAGTACTTTTTTACAAAATATTAACATGTAAAAAAACAAAAGTTATTTTTAGACGTGCCCTAGTTAAAATTCGACTTTTTCCAAAATTAAAGAATGTAAAACATGTTTCCGTATTTGACGCACGAGTGTGAAAAAGGCATCGTCAACGCCGGCCCGAGTTTTGGCACTCGTTTCGACAAAGGGGATATCACGTTGGCTGGCATATTCCCCGGCACGGCGTAAATCAAAAGCGCGGGTGGGGAGATCACATTTATTTCCTACCACTAAGGACAATATGCAAAAAGAAAAAATTATAATATTGTATTGCACAGGTCTGCAAAATGTAACATAGGTTATCAGATCAATTTAAAACAAGCAATATTAAAAGGATATTTATATGTCCTTTTGAAATCAATGATCTAGTAGCCATGTGTATTTCATTTAGTAGTGTTAAAATTTGTTTTTATAATTAATTTCACAAGCAAATGATAATTATTCATTATCAATAGGTCACTTTAACTTAGTTGACAACATTTTTTAAAAAAATCACAAAATTTCCTATATTCTGGCGTTATACGTTTCATCATTATTTTACAATATACCTCGAGTCATGACAAAATACAAAAAAAATGGTGTTTGTCATTCAAATACAAAAGCTTTATCTATAATAAAACTGATTGAAACTTTATAATCAGAGATAATAAAATATCAGTTTTTTATTGATCCTCCAACTTATTTATATAATTCTTCACCAGGCTAATAAATTATTATAAATATAAAAAGTTTTTAGTCCTAATTGTATTTTACCCATAAAGCAGGCTTATAAAAAATAAATAAGCGGAAAAAGGTATTTTTTAAAAGAAAGGTAGTAGCTATTAACTGATAAGATAGTTGTTTATGTAAAAAACTAAAAAACAGTGAAAAACAAATTTTAAATATAATCATTAATGAAAATTAACATAAGTTTATATTTAATTTAAAATTTTTTATATTCTTTAATTTAAGTGACATTTGAAATTTAGGTTTGTAGCAGAAATAACTAAAATTGGAAAAAAAATTTAAGGTTGGTAAAAAATAATCAGATTGTTCTGGTGATTTTCCTTTTTCAAATATTTTGACCTGCAGTCATTACACAGAATTTTGATAAATATTTTTAAGGTCAGTTATAAAAATTTTCCAATAAAAAATGTCTATCATAAATAAAGTTCTTTAAAACTGGTGCAGTTATAATGCAACATGATAAAATATTTTACTCTTTAAATATTATGCCTATTAATGTACAAATTAAAAAATTAATTTGACAATTAATAAAAATGACAAATAATTTGGGCACAAAAGTAAAGCCTATATTATCCAATTAAGAAATAATTCTTAAAAAATGGTCCTTAACTTATTTTAATTGCATAAATGCACTGTATATATGCATGGGATGACATAACAATAAAAGATGTTAAGTAAAAATATTAAACTATAAAACTTATTAAGTAAATTCCAAAATTTAAAGAAAAAAGAGTATTTATTTAAGATTTATAATAGAAATAAATTATTTTTAAAAAAATTGCAAAGTTAAATATTTAAAATTATAAAATTTAATTAGGTAAGAAATTTAAAAAAATTGTTACCTTTTAAATTTAATAAAAAACTAAGCACCTGATCATAGAAAAATTCATTTTTTTAAGGTTCAACTTTTTCATGTCTTTTTTTTCAAACACTTAAAACTAAATAAAGATGTAAATATATTTGATGGTTTATGAAACATGAGAATTTTTGCTTAGAAATGTTATACATTCTGTTGGAAATAAAAAGAAAAAACACTTACAGACCATAGGAACATCTTGAGCATCTTTAACACGCTTTATCTAGAATTGATTATAACAAGATTTATTTTATAAATATTAAAATTATGTAGAGAGGCAATTATATTTAATTAGTAAGAATTTAATTGCATAAGCATAAATAATGCTACTTGATCTCTGTAGGAATTTATATCATCAAAGGATTTTGCATTATTAACAGCAAAAACTAATAAAAAGCCTTCCCCTGTTCTCATATATTGATCCCTCATAGCGCTATATAATATTTATAATAAAATCTCAAAAAAAATTATAATGTTTAACTAAAATTACCTGTATTCCTCTTGTCCAGCTGTATCTAAAATGTCTAGCAAACAAGTTTCACCATCAATGATCACTTGTTTCCTATAGGAGTCCTCTATATTTTAAAATTTTTATAAAAAAAATCATACCAATTGTTGGATCATATTCTTCAACAAAGCTAATTTATATAATTTATAATCCAAATAAAATGATTATATTAATTAAAAATTATTTAAAATTTACTGATTTTGAATAAGCTGAATAGTTAGTGCGCTTTTTCCAACACCACCAGCTAAAATTAAATCGTATAATTAAAAATCATACCTCCAACTACAACCAATTTGTATTCTGTCATAAATAATAATCACACACAGTTTTCATTATTTCATATGATTATATTGATAAAAAATGGGACCTCAATTTATAAATCTATAAATTTAATTTAAACATCTGCTAATAATTTACCTTGTGAAATAATTATTCTAAAAAATTGGTACCTGAACTATATTTGTTTGCTAATCAAATTTATGTCTCGCAGTCCAAAGACCCAACACAAACGAGTTGAGCTTGATATTACGTAAATTCTATTTATAAATAATAATGATATATATGTTATATTAAAATTTATGTGTGTATGAGCTATTATTAACTTGCTAGACTAAATATGATCTAAATAATAGGGGTGATTATGGTGGACCTCCTCCCAGAGGACTCACAATTGATGCTGCTCATGCACATGATGAATATTTGAGTGAAGCTAATCTTAAGCCAGGTGAAAAGGAGCTGCTTACTGAAGCAGATGCTCTTCCTCTAAGTGAAGTGGTCAGACAAGAATATCCTTTAGGTGATTTTATGTTTTATTATAAATTTATATCACTTTATAATTAAACAAAGTTAAACTAAGATCTTGTGTATGTGATGAAATTATTTTTAAATTTTAGGGTTTGAATATTTTTGAATATGTGGTACAGTTACCTAATTAATTAACTGGTGTTTGTGTTACAAACATTTACAATTTTATAAAAATATTTTTGGTTAAACATTTTATTAAATGCTCTTTTGACAAAGTGTTAAATATAAAGAATTGGGAAGTTTACTCTTAAATAACTGGATTATGTTATACAACAATTATAAAAATATTAGATGTTTATAATACAAATAACTTACTACAATAATTATTCTTCATATATAGTTGCATACCACACCAAATTTAATTAAAAAGCACATAAGATAATTTTTATATATTATTTAAAGCCTTAGAAATAGGAACTTTGGGAAAAGGAGAATAGGTGAGTTTTTAAAAAAATTAATTTTTTATACTTTTTAGATTGAAGGAGTAATTAATTAGGCTCAACAAATTTTTGAGAGTGAGCTACCTTTAAAAACAATTCCTGCTAATTTAGGAATTATTGTTTACCATTTTTTTAACAAACTTTGTGTAGACATTGAAAAGTTTTGTAAAACTAAAAAAAACAAAAAAGATTCATAAACAAAAAATAATTGAAAAAAATTATTAATCTATAAACAGCTAAATTGTTAAATTCAAACCTCAAAAAATATTTTATAAACACCAATAAAATATTATGATGTACTGTTTAAAATGGGGTGTTAAATATTCTGTGGAAAATGTGTGTGAGATCTTATTAATTTTTATTTCTCAATATTTGAGATGAAAAATAAAAAATACAGGTTTTGACATGCGAAAGAATTCTCTTTAATTTTTCTCTTTAGGTAATCTTTATGTTGCAAAATCAGTCAATTTTGTCTTTAATTTTATCTAGCAATTTATTTTGCAAATTTTGATAAACAAAATAATATTTAAGTTATGGCCATCACCTTTATTATTTTAATTAAGTGTTTTGGTGTCAATTAATATTTTTGTTGACCTGTGTTATATAAAACATTATATAAATAAGCCTTTTTTGAGAGCTCATTAATACTTGGCTTAGGCTTGTTTAAAATTAAAGGAACAAATATTCCTGAGAATAAAATTTTATTTCTCACAAGACAAATAAATAGTTGACACTTAACAAGAATAAGCTAAAAATGGCTTGAATTATCAGTCTGGGAAAGCCTCTCAGCTGAAAACCCCAAAGTGAGAAAAATGATGCTAATACATGAAAATTATTTAACATTATAATTATAAGAATTTGAAATTTTTGCCTAACATGGGCTTAAAATTAATGTATGTATTAAATAAAACATTTTTAAAAGTTAATAAGCTATTGAACTACATCTTAAATTTGACAAAAATATTTTATTTTATTAAATATATGCAGTACTGTTATTAGGTCCTCCCTTGATTTTTTTGATATGTATCATGGCTAAAATTACTTTACATTACACTCCTTTGTTTTGCCTTATCTTTTTACATTTTATTAATAAATTATAAATTTTGTAGGCTTAAATAATTTTTTTTATAGATAATAAGCTGGACTAATAATTAGAGTAGCTCATTAAAGATTTAAAATGGGCCAAGCTTTTAACTTGCTTATGAAATAACTAATATATTATTCTTAATGTCAGTTAGAGTTGTATGACCTTAAATTAAAATGTAAATCTGCCGGTAAATTTAAGAAAAAATAAAGCAAGCTGTACGGGGAGCTTTTTAAAAGCTATATGCTCAAGTGTTTTTTGCTCCTATATATATAATGTTATCTTTTTGGTTTCTTGTTCACGACTTATTACACAAATTTGCCCTGACGGGTATGCCGTCTCTTTCAAGAGATGTAGGGCAAGGGGGGCATTGTTTTAGCAGGTGAATGACTCTGGCCTTCGACTTTTGCCAGAGTTGTAAAGCCTGCATGCTATAATATTCCGGAGAGTGCGGCGTCATTTCGATGGATATTATGGTATTGGCGGAGATACGCGTTTAATCCTATTGACCCTAGGGGTTATGAACGTCGCCGCATAGCAATTTCATTCCAAACCCAAAAAAAGGTATTAAAAAACAAGCCACGTGGCTCTTGCACGCTATCCAAGCTCTGCTCTTACCTATGATACTGTCATATAATTATTAAAAAGTTACAAACCAATTTTTTTGGTGTAAACTTTGACAATGGCATTATAAAAAAGGCTTGTTTTTCATTTGTAATCTTAAGTAGTTTGCTGATGAACCTTAAAATTTGTAACTGAATATTTAAGTCATTTGATACATTATTATTGTTCCACTGTAAAAATTGCATAATCGCTTTTATCACTAAATTTTTTTTTTCATCACATTATTGATGAATATAGGTGTTACTATGAATAGCGAAGAGGATAAACTTTACCAAGACGAGTATGACGCCCTGAATTTCGAACAAGACCGTTTCGATCCCCACAAGGGAGGTAAGGGACGATCTAAGGGACAGATTGCCGAAAATCACAGGCCTGACCCCTCGGGCCCCACGCGCAAAATAGTTGCCAATTGGACCAACAATGCCAAAAATCAAAGGCAATCACACCCGATCCAACATCACAGCGCTAACCATAATGCCGCCGTAGCGGCAGAGGCCCAAGCTGAAGCGCTTGCATCCAAAGAACTGGCCGCTTCGGCGCCTATTAAAAAGAAAGGTGGGAATGGAAATCATCGCGATGAATCTGGTGCCCAGGATTGAGGGTGGAAATGGATATATGCAATACTTAGTTTGTTAATTTATTATTTATATTTTATTATTATAATTATTATTGTTTTTGTTATTATTTAAGTAGTATTTTTTTGTTTATTATAAATTACAATAAAACAAAAATTATCACACATTTTCTGAAAAATAAGAAAATTGTGTAGTTTTTACGGTATATCTGATGGCTTTTTATTCTTCAAAAGTACCCCTAATTTTTTGCCTTAATTAGATGCTCATTTTTACATTTGGCTAAAAAATGACCTTTGAAGGATTTTGAATGTTTAATTGTTGAAAACTTTAAACCAGTCCGCTATTCAAATTTAAGATTAAAAATTGTAAAAAAAAACTATAGGCAAAATACTCTTATTTTTATTTTTTTCGCCCAAATTTAGAAAAACTTAACATTGCCACTAAAGAAGTTTTATTATGTAAATGTATTGAAAATGAGTTTTTAATTGTATATATTTCATTTTATACTTTTTTAATATCAAACCGGTACAAGTATATTTTTCACAAAATTTTAATTTATTTTTTGCTTTGTACATACAATTACAAGAAATCGGTTTTGTAAGGGTAAAAAAGCGCAATTTATTTTTGTATTCCCTTATATTGCTAGGAAAAAACAAATAGCGGCATCAGATTTATCATAAAAACTTTTTCAAACTTAGGCATTTATTTTATATTAAAGCGTTATACTTATTTTTTTTAATCTTGTTATCATTAATTTAGATTTGTTTATTATTTTATTAAAATTAAATAACAATTTTTTAAAAAATTTATATTAAATATAAGAATATAATTTAATATATTAAATTAGCAATCAACTACATATTAGTTACATTTTATTTAGTCATTAAATTGTACCCATTATACTACAACCAGTGTATAACCATTTACAGATAAATGTGCCTATAGCATTTAAATACAACCTTTTAACCTAAAATATTCCTATTTGCATGTCAATCAACATTTGCTAACTCATAATTTTGCTCAATAGGCCTTTCCCACACTATTAAATCATATATATATTTTGAAAAAATCAATCTTAATTTTACTAATTGTTTTATTTTAAATAATTAATATACAAAGAGGAACATAGTAATAATTTTTCTTTTATTAAATATTTGAACTTTACTTGTGGAATAGATTTAAATTATATTTTAAAAATTTTTTGAATAAATTAATAAATGTTTATTTTCAATCCTACGTGCTATTTTAAATGCTGGGCTTTAAATCGGTGCATTTATGAGATGAAATTGCTTTTATGTATTTTTTAAAGACTTCATACGTACTGTAGCAGTTTTCCGTTAATTTTCGTATAGGGCAAAATGTTTAAATTATAAAAAATTAGATTGACTATATATCTATAATTAAATAAGTTGTTTTTAAATTTAATATGAAACAAAATTTCAAAGTTTTGATAGTAATTGTAAATAAATAAGATTAAAATCAATTTATTAGAGGCGTATATAGCTTATTACAAATCAATATAATCATTCTTAATAAATTTGTTTAATATAACTATTGTGCAACAAATTATTTTCAATTTAATTGAATCAACGATTAAACTATTTTTTAAAAATGAAATAAATTAAATATTGATTCATTTATTCATTCATAAAATTTATTCATGAAATTTCTCCTTTTAGTTTAAGCTATCCCTTTTTGCCACCTGATATAATTTTGCAGGTTACGATAAGGAATATGAATATTATCACAGCCGGGACGAGCAGAAATAATATATCACTCGAAATTTCGGTGGGATTGTCTGTCACAACCGTTATCCTTGCCGTAGAGAGCAATTTTGTGTCCTTCCAGCAGCTTGGATGAAACAAAATTAATAGGTGTGAAGTTTCAAAATACGATATGTCAAAATAAAATTACAATTTGCTATACATGTTAGGTTCGAATATGTATGTCAGAAATACAAAGTTTATAAAAACATAAATGATTACATCTTCGTGAATACCTTATAAATATTTTCCATTTTTAATTTGTCTTCGGATGCTTACATTCGACGAAAATATGGCCTTTTTTGATTAAATTTACAGATTTTGGGACCTCGAGAATACCCTAAAATGAAAAAATTTAAAAAATTTTTTTATGTAAAATTTTCTTGTTAATTATATTTTTTCTCCCAAGTAATGAGAAATAAAATTTGTAATCAAGCTCTTACATTAACATTTAGATTATACAAAATATTTGGCACTCCAACTTAAAAATGGCCCTCGGCTCTAAATAAAAATAATGTTTGTAGTGTGAAACCACCAGTTCAACTGTTGTAAAGACAATAATTTTTTTCAATATTTTATTTTATTTTGTTTTTAACATTTTTTCTAAAATTTTCAAGGTTTACAGCAAAACGGTAAACGGTTTTGAAATTTCCTATGGCAGGGATCTTTGTAGTCAATACATAAATCTCAAAAATTCATTGGCTTGTGTAATTGTTAATTCAAAACTTTCTCTTATCAAATTTATTTTTACAAATAATATTTGATAAAAGGTCTATTGCATTAAGAACTACTGTATCAAAATAATTGATAATCAGTTTTTTAACAAAGATGATTTTTTACACATTTTTATGAAGCTGATATTTATTGCTACTTTGGGTGCATTATTAAAGAAAATTTAGAATTATAAATTATTATACAACTTTGTGAGTGTTCAAACTATTGACTGTGGACGCGTATTAAGACACATTTTTTTAAATTCTAAATATTTTCTGAAATTAAAATTTTTTAAGCGTGCCTTTTCGTAAACGGGCAAATTATAATATAATATTTTATTTCTAAATAGGCCTTTTATTTTTTTACATTTTTTATTGTTTAAAATTGAACAGGCCACAGCCATTGGAACAGAATATTAAACCGTAATAGGACATAAGTTTAATTAGTTTTATAACAAATTAAATTTTTATTCTTAAATTCACACATGCACGGTATCCACAATCCGAGAAAATTTTTATACTAATTTCATGCAACCACCAAATTAAAGTTCAACTTAAAAAAAGCTATACACTATGTACAGCTTTATTTTAAGCTCTTCAAATAAATTTTATTAGAAAATTTATACAATTTTGTAAACTTATTACCTCCATATGTTTGTGTCACTGTATCGAAGCTTTCGGAAATGGAGAGTAAAGTTTTTGTCGATGTATATTCGACCCTTGGTTGTTTTCCTTACACCTGTCGGATCAACATCCGTCGTTCCATTTTGCCACCTTAGCCGAGTTTTAGTTCTCCTAATCAAATAATTTAAAAAGCCTGTTTGTATACTGCCAAGATGGGCAAGTAAAAAAATATGAGATGCATGCAGCGTCTCCTACTCCCAAAATTCCAATGACGAGCTACCCCCCATGGGTAACAAATATACATAGGGGTAACAACCCCCCCCCCCCCCCACTTAATTATAAACAAGGTGCTCTTTTTTTATCAACTGACGATAAATAAAGAAAATATTTATATAATAAAAAAATTATTAAAAATTGTACGAAAACATATATATGGATAAAATGTAAAATTATTATGACTAAAATTAATTAAAATGAATGTTTAATGCAGTGCTGGGAAAACAATGAGCCAAAAATTTAGCTCATTTTTTCCCCCAAAACATAAAAAACGAAAGGGGGCTACAAATAAAGGGCCAAAATAAGAATTCAAAAAAAGCCCTTGAGAAAAGGGGCAAAAAAAACCCACAAAAAATGGCTCTTAAAAAGAGCCCCAAAAAACCCATTTTATGTTTTCCTTATAATAATTTCGAAAAATTCTGATTTATTCTTTATAATAATGATGGGTGGGTTATTTTTTTTTAAGCTCCTAGGAGTTTTTTTTAAGAAAAGGGGCTTTTTTTAAACATGCCCCTTTTCTTTAAGCAAGAAAAGGGGCTTTTCTTTTGCCAAGCCCACGAGTTTGTGGGCATTTGGGGAAAAAAACTCAAAAACTTGTTAAAAAAAAAGCCCATTAAGTTTTTTTTCCCAGCCCTGGTTTAATGTGCTACCACGTAAATATTTAAAAGTTAATAAAAATAATTGATTGCAACAATTAATCTTGATTTAGATTACAATAGGACTAGTTAAAGTAAATTATTTAAATTTGGATATAAATATTTAAAATTATCTATAATTGTATCATTATCTAATTCTAACAAAATATCCTCTTCGGACTTTAACAATATTAAATTTTGTAAAAACTTATCTCCCATTTTGTTGCGAAGATAAGTTTTAGTTAATTTAATCTTGCTCATGGAACGTTCAGCCCTGCAGCTCGTGATAGTTAATGAAAGCAAGATATTGTAATTTTTTTTAAGTTATCAAAATTGTTAAGTATTTTGTTGAGCGCTCTATAAGGTAGCAAGAAATTGTCCTCTGAGCTATTAAACACTGTTTCAGCATCATCCTCATCATCGTTTTCCACGTCTTCATCGGAGGAGTTATCTATATGCTCAGAAATTTTTGAAACTATAAATTAAAAACAATTTTTACCATATAGAGATTCTTTTGAAAGGTATATAACAAGTTGTTCTTCTATTAGTTTATTTTCATTGACTTTGATAGTTTTTTTCTTCTAAAATATAAAAATATAATCTTACATAGCGATACAGTTGATCGGTGGGCTTACTATCAGAACCTTTGTGATCAACAATGATATATTAATGTTTAACCACTTTTTAGGAGAGTGCTTTATTTTACAGTGTTGTTTAAATTTATCTAACCTTATTCTTTGTCCTGTGCATAGTTTAGTCACACGACATGAAATAATCAATTGAAGTCTATTTGATGGCATTATAAAACATATGTTAAATGAATGTAAAAATATAATAAAAATATTTAATTTAATTTAAGCTTAGAAAGCATTGAGTAAATAAAACATATGTAAAATAAATTTGAAAAATAGAAATATTAAAATTAGTTTGAGCTTATTGTAAAGCATTGAGTTAATTATATATATGTTATATAAATTTTAAAAATAAAAACATATGTAAAATAAATAAGAAAAATAACAAAATATTTAAATTAATTGAAGTTTATTGGACGGCAATAAATCAATAAAACATATATTAAATAAATTTTAAAAATAACGAAAAAATGTAAATATATATATTGCTGGTCAAGGGGGTCTTTTTCCTCATTTAACCCCCCTATTGTTATACCTACCCCCCATGAACAACCTACCCCCCCCGGCCAATTTTTTTGAGCCACGCTCGTCATACCCCCCCCCCCCCCCCCCGGAGTAGGAGACGCTGTATGCATGACATTCTATTATGACACCACAAGATAGCCTTGAAATTTTATTTTTTAGAATTAATGGAAATATTGTATAAAACAAATTAATTTTATTTTTGTATTTTAAAGTTTATTGTAAAGTCCATACCAATGACATTATCATAAGCATATTCCAAGTCCATTTACCGAAAGGTTTGCTTGTGGGGTCCAGGCGAGTTTATATAAAAAATTTAGATTTTTTTTTTTGTAAAATTCAAAAATGTCTAAAAGGAGGAGCGCCTTTGGAATATGATTTGGTCAAATTGATTGGTAAAAATTTAAATAATACCATGGGCAATTGAGACTGAGTTGTTTACCACGTTCAATGTATATTGTACTTCTTTGCGCAAATAAGCGTTCACTTTCTTCCTGTTTAAAGAAGATCATTTTAAAATTTTAAAAAGCTTTCTAGGGCGCATGTTTTGTCGGGGAATTTTTTTTTAAATTTTTTTTTAAGGTCATTTTAACAAAATGTTATACTAGTCATATCCACAAATAAACATTATTTTGCTGACTTAAAATATATTTTGAAACAAAACCAAACATGACATAAGGAGACGAGAAGGTAATTTGTGAAAAGGTAAAATATAATCATCGCGCCATGCTCAAGATTTTTGATTCGGTAAATAATTTAAAATTTTCAAAAAAGTTTTTTAATTAATATTAAGGTCCTTGAGCTAAAATGGTATAGAAAAACTTTATAAAAGTAATAAGCCCTAAACGGCTCAATGCCGTAAATAGCCTAAAAGTCAGGACAGCCCCAAGTAAATTAAGTCGACCCATAGCGTGTGGTTTAAATCCACTTTTTATTAGAATTTAGGCAATTATTTTTTTTAATTTATTAGGTCGATTCTCGAATTATATAATATATTAGTATAGTTTTTTAAACGCCTATGCATAAAATTTGATTATCCTGTTGCATTTTTGTTTGATTCGTTTCCCAATTTCTACTACTTGAAGGAGAAAATGTCATTATACAACTTTTTTTAATCAAATTAATTTTGAGACTATATTAAATGTGCAAATAATGTGTTTGCAATTTAATTAATGGGATATATCTTTAAATAGATGAAAGAAGATGCACAAAAATTATTTACTTTAATTTATAAAAATAAATAACAAATGTTTATAAATGATTCAACATTGAAATAGTACATCTATATAAAACTTTTATATGGATATACTATTTCATTGTTGAATATAAAACATTTGTTATTTAATACAAATCAATAAGGCTACATAGTTTGTATAAAAACTAGCCGTTGCTTTAAAACTTAATAATGATTTTTGTGATCAATTAAGCCACAATTAAATATATTTTAGTTGCTCAGCTTGGCGATTATATTAGTTAAAAGTTATTAGCTGATAGAGAATAAAATCAAATAAATTATGGATTCTCTCGTGTGTTAAAAATGTGCCTTCACAAGCGAATCAATGACCATCACAGAATATAGGCTTTATTTAATATACCCCTAGGGTGAAAACTTCACACTGGGGCTCGGTTTTAAAAACCAGAATAAAACAGGTGGCAAAAACCTAGGCAAACACAAAAACAATAGTTAATAAGATGAGGCTTTAATTTAGATAAGTTTGTGTTTATAAACATCAAAAGAATATGAGGAAAGTTTTATTGTAATGCAAAAATGATAAAAAACGTATAATACACATATCAACAAATATTTATGTCAGAAACGAGATTATTATAAAAACATAAAAGAATGCATTCCCATGATGGCCTAATCTCATATATGTTTTTCGTTTTTCTTAGTTTCTTCCGTCTTTGGCTTTTAGATCCTTCTATAACAAAAAATGCCTTTTTTGACCATATTGACAGATCTAAATATACCCTATAAAGAAGAAATTTAAAAATCTTTTTTGCATATTAAAATCCCTTGTAACTTATATTTTTAATCACAAATAATGGTTTATTAATATATCAAGCTCTTACATCGGCATTTCGATAATACAAAATATTTCGCGTCCAAACTTAAATACGACACGATATATTATCGGTTTTTGAATATATTATTTGAAGTTTAAATTTAACAGTTTAACTATTGTAGATATGCAAAAATAAAATTTCAATTTATTTTTGTTTTAAAATCTTTTTGGTTTTTAACCTTTTTTTCTAATATATTAAATGTTTATAACTGACTAACTAAGTTTGATTAGGAAAAACGGTAAACGGATTTGATATTCCCTAAGATGGCAGGTTTGATCTCTGTAGTTAACTCATAACTCTCAAAAAATTGTTGACCTGTGATATATAGCATATATTAATTGGTTAAGTTAATTGATATATTTTTTAGGCCTGGTATAAGACCGTGACCTTGACATATGTCACAGTTGCTCAAATATCCCCTAATTTTTTTAGCTCCAATTATGGGTACTCCGTGTTGCAAACCTTGAAATTTTATGTTGACAAGTTTTGCATCAAATTATTAAAAATAATTTTATTTTATGTAAATAATAAATTAAATAAGCTTGCTCCAAATTATCAAGTGCGTTTTTTTTATTTCTTGTTTTACAAAAAGAACGAAAAAAACGCTGTTTAGAATCAGAAACATAATATAATAGCTTGCCTTCGGGTTCGGTGCAAAAACAAAATGTCAAAAACAGGTTTAAATAGAAAACACTTAATCAAAAATAAAACAGTAGTTTATTTAAACGCAGAACCTTACTATCAAGAGGATTGGTAATTCATACGTCTTTTTTTTCGTAGACTCAACATATTAAACCGCAAAACATTCTAAATTACATATTTTATTAACAAAGTAATAATTAAATGAAAAACCAAATCTACTGTGAATGATTAAAATCTTTTACTTTGATATTAAACACTTTTAAATTTTGTGACCCATAACCAACATAAAACCATAGGCCGAACTGAAATCCAATATTTAAAATAGCTTATAGGATTTGTCAAATAACAAATCTTTAAGTAAAATTTATGTGATACCTTTGCATGTTCGTTTGAATGGTTAGGCAACCCCATTTTAATAACAACAACAATCAAAAACAAATTACAAAAATGATTTTTTTTTGTTCTGAGGCAATAAAATCGTTCAACTTATTTTTATCTATTTTTTATAGAAATATTGTGGATAGTGGCATTTAAGCATTTTTTTGCCCAGGTGAGTTTTTTGGCTTACAGGTATTTTGTAGTATAATATTGTATATTTAGCGATTTGTTACCTGACTTTTATGTAGGCGAGTGTGTCAAACCATAAATCTAAATAACATGGATTGCATCAAATGTTAAAATAATTTATTTTAATGTAGGCAAGTCTATTAGGTTTAAAATCTGTATAAAAAGACCTTTTACACCAGTTCATTTTACACTAAATAAAACTGCCGTTTTAATGTTTATTTATTGTATTGGCTGTGACTTGTTCCATTATAAAAAAACAAAAAAAATTTAATGGCCTATTAATCCAAAAATAAAATGTTATTTTAATATAATTTGATCGATTACAATACGCCACGACAAGTATTTTGACAAACAGGCCAACCTTGTCCAGTGTTTAATCATTTTATATACAATATTTTAGGCCACAGCAGGTGCGCAACATATATTTATCATGTTGCAATTTTGACGAGTTACATTACATTAGGGCACTCTCATAACACTGGACAACAAAAAAAACAACATAAACGATTTTTTGAGGGTTTTGTAGAAAATTTTCTTGCGATAACGATCCCGGGTTTAGTTTTTTTTCCAATGCCTCCAAATTTTTTTAAACCGCGTCCAAAGTTTAGAAAAAAATTCACAAAATTTCTTTTACTATTAATTCTACAAAAAATCTGTTGGCATATTTAAATTCCTTATAAAAAACATATATCGAAAAAAGGTTATTATATAAAATTATTAGCAATTTACTTTCAAGTTATTTAGAATCAAAAAACGGAGTTTATGACGAAAACCACTTTTACAAAAATAAAAAAATAAAAAAAAACTAAATATTTAAAAATTTAAACCCCTTACGTTAATAATGAATGTTTTCGTTATCTAAATATATTTTTAAACTTTTGTTACTACCCATAGGTTTCATGGTATAGAAGCCCAAAATACGCCAAAAATTGAAAAATCTCAACTTTGACACCGAATAACTAAAAATCTGAGGCATTGGCCAAAATTCTAATTTCATAATCGTGATCAGCACCAAAAACCATAGTTGCCATAAATGATGCTTAGGGTCGTCCAAATTTTGTTGTCCAGTGTAATCATTAAAAAATAATTTTTGTATATTTTTTCTATTTTGTTTAATACCTATAGCTATGATATCTTTTAAAGTACACGACGGTTTTTTGTATTCAGTCTAAGGTCCGCAATAGCGTTTAAACCGGGCCGTGATATTCCGGCCCGCCGAACACATTTTTTAATTACCCGCGCAAATATGCGGTTCGGTCCAGCCGAGAATTTGATTTTTTAATTTTAGGCCCGGCCCGATATTTTTTTTATTACGAGCTAATATTTTTTGCTTTAAAATTATTTATAAAATACAGAGTGTAGAAATAATAATACTTGCATCTTGTGATAATATATTTAATTTTTAGTGGGTTAATAACACCAGTAAACAAATTTTTGAGAGGCTATATAGACCAGACCAGCCATTTTCAAACCCGTTTACCTCTTTCCAATTTTGTCAACCTGTATAATATTTAAAAACATAGGGCATTTAAAGTTCGGCCCGGCCATAATTCTTTTTATCAAATTCAGGCCTAGCACGCCCCGTTTTTCGGGCGGGCCGGCTTTGATCTCTAGTCTGCAAGGTGACCTTTTAACCACAACGTTTCTGTGTTACCCTTAAATACCTCAGACAACGTTAGCACCAAATTTAGTTTTTATAATACTTTGACCATTAACAGGAAATTTAACCGAAATTAAGATAACGAATTATATTTAAATCTTCATTTTATCGAATTAATGTCACTGAATTATATCCCACGCCGCCTTCTTTAAATAAATTTTTAAACATCTGAAAGAGCCTTCAGTTATAGGTGTTTTCTGCCGAGGCCCTGAAAGCTAAAGTTGATGAACAAACAATTGGAATTACTAACACTAAAAATCCTTAGAAACATGCTAAATTACCAGGCTTATTCACATAAATGAAAAAAGCGTTTCTGATTCCCAAAATATCAGAAGCCTTTTATTTACACATTTTTTTAAAAAAAAAGACACGACCGTATGAAGATAAAAATAATTATGTTAAATCGCCAAATAAAAAAACATACACCTATTATTTTTTAAATAAAACAGGAAAACTCATGTAAAATGTTTCACCAAAAAGTTTTTAAATTCTAATATTTAAAAAAAAAAAATAAAGGTGACTTTATTTTCCATTTATAATTCATAAATGACTGATTCAAAATATCCTTTTTACCTGATACATATTGTAGTTTAATTTTATAATAGTAATAAAAATTAAAAGAGTTTAATTGTAAAATAAATAAATGAATATATGGAATTTATTTCATTTATTAATCTTTTAAGTAGAATAAACAATGCATGAATATATAAAAGATCTTTTTGTTCAACCACATACATACCACCAATATCGATATTTGTGAAACCCTAAATAAATATAATACATGTAAATTAATAGGTTTCACTAAATTAAATTTGTTAACAAAGTTAATGGAATTATCAATTATTTTAATTTATGATGTTTATGAGCATAATTCAGTATAGAATGCCATGCTTAACAATTGTAAAACATCAATTAAACTATTAATGAAAAACTTACCAAATATCACATTTTATGATACCATGTAACAATTGCAGTGCAGTGGCTCAACATACACCTAATATAAATAATTATTAATTGGTTTTACATTTGTTAAATAGTTAACAATGTCAATGGAATAATTAACAAAAATACAATTTATGATGTTATACTGCTTTATTCAATATAAACTGCCAAGCAAAAAATAAAAACATCAATTACATATAAATAATTTTTAAAACCTTGCTGATTGATATTCACATGTTCCTCTAATTTTTCCATCAATACCTGTTAAAAATATTAGCAAACATTTTTGTTAAATAATCATATAGTAGTGTTAATCACAAAGATTCATTACAGGTCTGTGTTTTAATCATTTTGTTAATTCAATACATACTTTAAATAGTAGTCATAATTGCCTAAAAAAATAAGATTAAATATAGGAATAAACAAAAATATTATCAGTAGGTAGCTTTCATCATAACAATAAGACTCGTCATCAATAATATCATCATTTGCATATATTAACACATCAATATACCTCCAAAATATCAAAGACATATTACAGCTAAAAAAAAATTAAAATCATATAATTAGATAGTATAAATCAGACAAATGCCTCAATTATATCATAATTATCATTAAATTTTTGTCATCATTTCAAAGTATTTTGCCAAAAGCTATAGATATCTTTGAGCTTGGAATTCATAAGATTGCAGTTACCTTCATAAAGAATTTATATATAAAAATAGATTTAAAACTATAAAAAAAATCAGACAAATGCCTCGCTTATATCATTTTAGTCATTAAGTGTTTGTCATCATATAAATAAATTTTTGTATATACCTTTAAAAGCATGAAATTTCTAATAGGAAGGAAATAATGAAATGATGAATGATTGATGCTAATTTATACATATCCTTTTGGAATTTATTTTATGTCTTGTTATGTTCTTTCAAAAAAACAAACATTAGTTTTTACATTAGAAATATAATATAGTTAAAGAGCAATATAAAATCTAGGATCAATCATAAATTTAATATATATCTATTAAATTTTGGAAAAATAAGCCATGACTAAAAGATATTAACCACATAGGGTAAAACATTTGTAACATGATACCGATATTAAACTTTATAATTTAACAAATTTTTACTATATATTTTATTTTGTTATTATTATGGAGAAAACGTGCTTTTATATTTATAAACTAATAAAAGTTACCATTAATATTATGTAAATATTTAACGGAATAATAAAAACTAACATTTTATTCTTTATACTAAAATAAATAAATTTTTCTGATAAACTAAATATATCAATATTTTTGTTTTAATTGTGTGGTTTAGTAGAGCAATAAAAAAAGGTTTATTTAAAAAAAATTAAAAAAAAAACAATTTAGCTATTAATCATCTTGACAATTAATAGGAGTTAAAAATCAATTCATAAAACTAATATTAGACAAACCTTTGACATAATTACTTAATAAAACTATTTTAAAAAAATATTTTGAAAATAAGGTGGCAATATTGCAAGTTTAATTATACATTGAGACTATTCATGGTTTTAACATAAAAATTGACCATGTAGGGTCAATATGGACATTAGGACTAGTGAACAAATAATGTTAATAGGCTTATATCAACTTTAATTACACTGGATAACAAAATTTACACGACCCTAAGCATATTTATGGCAACTATGGTTTTTGGTCAAGCTTTTGGCGCTGATTACGAATATGAAATCAGAATTTTAGCCAATGCCTCATATTTTTAGTTATTCGGTGTCAAAGTTGAGATTTTTCAATTTTTGGGGTATTTTAGGCTTCTATATTATAAAACCTATGGGTTATAACGAAAGTTTAAAAATATATTTAGATAACGAAAACATTCATTAATAACGTAAGGGGTTTAAATTTTTTTTCTAATATTTAATTTTTTTTAATTTTTGCATTTTTATAAAATTAGTCGTTTCGTCATAAAATCCGTTTTTTGATCCTAAATAACTTGAAAGTAAATTGCTAATAATTTTAGGTAATAACCTTTTTTAGATATGTTTGTTATAAGGAATCTGAATATGCCAATAGATTTTTTGTAGAATTAAGAGTTAAAGAAATTTTGTGAATTTTTTTCTGAATTTTGGACGCGGTTTAAAAAAAATTGGAGGCATTGGGAAAAAAACTAAACCCGGGATCGTTATCGCAAAAAAATTCTATACAAAACCCTCAAAGATTCGTTTATGTTGTTTTTTTGTTGTCCAGTGTTATTAATTTTTTTTTATATTTCAGAAAAAAATTATGGAGTTTATATGGCTCCGGCTACACGCAAGATGATGTCAAATAAAATAAATATTAATTTTTAAAACATTTTGAGTTATTGAATGTTCTTTTCCCCTCAATAGACACTTACCCGTTTTTACCTATCTAATAGCTTGCAGAGCAATCTTTTACCTGTCCTACTAAAAAAGTAAACACTAAAAAAAATTAATGATAACGAAAACAAAAATATTTATACTAAAAGCATGTATACAATGCTATAAATTAATAATATTATTATATTTAGGATTACCACGAAGTTATAGAAATTTAATCTGCATCCAAACATTTTTTATTCTCCATCCTTAATTATTTTTTAAATTTATAAATTTAATTTATAAATACGAATTGAAATAAAGACAGCGTTTTAAGGCTGCGGGTATTAAAACAAAAGTTTTGGAGAAAAAAATTGAGCACATTTGATGGCTATTGTAAAAAAAATATAAAAAATTATATCCTAATACGAAATAAAACATTCATTCTCATGTTTTAATATTAGCCGTTTAAAAAAATAAACTTATTTTACAATTTTGAAACGTGTATTAGCCGCCTTGTAAAACTTTATTTAATTCAAGGCTATTTAAATTGCTTCTCAAGGTAAGTTAAAAAAAATGTACACTTGCAAATTCGATTAAGAATTTTTCGATATTGCGAAGCCTGCCTGAATAATACGCTGTTATCTAAACCCATAAAATAGAAAAATGTGATTAAAGTTAATTTTAATAAAAAAAAAATCATGAGCGTTAATCAAATTAAAAGTTTTTGTATATTTATATAAACTTGGATTGAAATTTGATTAAGATATGAATATAATTTTACGGCGTTGCAAATATATGCCCAATTTTATTCTGCAAGTTTAGCAGGAATACATAAAACAAACAAAGATCCCGGCTATATAATTTATTTAGTCTTGACATACAAAAAAACATCATTAGGCACCTAATCATCTAATTTATAGTATTCTTCCACTGCCGGTATACAGGCTAAAGTAACCGGCACGCTTGACATATAAACTTAGGCCCAGCATGGCCCAAAACTTGGTTTTTTACTTTAAACCCGACCAAAATTAACAAATATGGCCCAAAAATCTATTAATTTTTTTGAATTATCAATAAAATACAGAGTCTGGAAGTAATCTCCTTTCTCCTGGATAATGAATTTATATTATTTTTAGTTCTTGTTAACAACAATTAACAAACAGGCAAAATGAAATATAACAAATCAGCCCGGCCCGTAATACTTTTTTTCTAATTCTACTCGGTTTGTTATTTATGCGTGCCTGCCGTTACCAGGCCGGGCGGGCTTTCGGATCTAGACTTTTTAAACCTTATTAAAAAACTCTTAGGTTTGACCCCCGTTAAGTAATTTTAAATATTATAAAAGACTCGTTAGGTCCTATTTAATTTGAACAAATCTAACAAAACGATGTGATAAGGGCTGGTTTTCGTTGAGTTATTTTTTAATATTTTTTTTATAGCTACATTATGTTTAAGCGCATTATTATAAAATTTGTCAATCTTAAACATAAGCACAACCATTGTTTTGCTGGAATAAAAATAAAAAAAAAATTTAAAATTTATTTAAATTTATTACACAGATTAACAAATTTTTAGGAGCTTATGAGCTAACTAAGGAGATCAAACCTGCCATCACAAACTTAGTTAGTCAGATTTAAACATTAAAAGTTTTAAGAAAAATGCAAAAAAAAAAAATTCAAAAACAAAAATTAATTGAATTTTTTTTTTGCATATTTACAATAGCTAAACTTTTAAATTCAAACTTCAAAGAAAACTTTAATTAAAAACCGATAATATATTGTGTCGTATTTAAGTTTGAACGCGAAATATTTTGTATTATCTAAATGCTGATGTAAGAGCTTGATAAACTAAAAAATTTATTTTTTATTATTTAAGATGATAAATATAAGTTATAAGTAATTTTTATATAAAAAAAAATTTTAAATTTTTTTTTAAGGATATTCTCGATCTATCAATTTGGTCAAAAAAGGCCATTTTTTTTGATATGGACGGATGTAAGAAACCGAAGCCGGAAGAAATCAAGAAAAACGAAATATATATGAGATAAGGCCATCACGGGGATATATTATTTTGTGTTTTGTTTTCATAAAATTCACTTTCCTGCCATTAATATTTGTTGACTTGTGTTATCAACAATAACAACAAAAAAAGGTGAAAAGTATAATTTTTGTAACTTTTAAAGTAAATTTATATTTACAAATTTTAGTAAAAGTATTTTATGTATATAAAATAAAATTTGGCAACTTATTTAAAAAATTTTGTTCATTTAAAAATTTTTTTTTAAGTTCATTTTGAACTTGGCCTTTAAAAGCACCTCATTTTTTGAGAATAATAAAGTATATTTGGCCTCGGCTCATCCTATGAGCTAATTTGGCCAAAAGGGTCCTCGGTGAAAAAAATTGTAACATCTATTGATTAGAATTACAAAAGTACGGTAAATTTTACCATCTTGGTGTTGATGCCCCTCATTTTTTTGAAAAACTTTATTAATCAGTGTTAATAATTTCCAAGCGTTTGAATTTTTTAAGTAATATTAAAGTGATTTACCAGCTATGTTTATATGAAATTAGATAGAAATCTAATAAAATTTTCATATATACTCAAAGCAATTGCTCAAACTTTTGTTAAGCATTTTCGTTTTAAAAACCGAAATTCCATATTTTAAAATTATAAGAATTTTTGAAATATTCATAATGAATGTGCTCTAAACGCGTTCGAATAAAACAAAATATTATAAAAGTGCTATTTTAAGGGTATAACCAAAACACGAAACTTTTCTAAATGTTTCGTGTTAGTATGCAAATCATTTTGAGATACTTGTATTCTAATTTATATACTTGGATATACTTCTATTATTCCTATGTAAATTTCTATTCTATATATATGGGACATTCAATAATAAAATAGCATATATAACTTTCTATATCCTCACTTCTTACATTGGCGACGAGGCGGGAGCTGGAGTTTTCCAGAAGGACCTCCCGGCCATCGAGTTTATTTTAAATAAATTGGAAAATTGTTTTTTTAAAGTAATTAAATTTAACCCCCTTTTATTTGTTGGCCCGATTATTCTTGTGGAAAACTGATTCTAAATGAGGGAGGAACCATACAAGTAATTGACGCACAAGGTCCATATTCAGCGAATGATGCACCTTACAATTACGCTCATCAATGTCAATCAGGGATTACGAATTATAGCTTCGTCTGAAAGACAGAAGTGCCGTAACAAGACAAAAATTAATGGAGCAACGAATTTGTCTAAAAGACAAGCACACCACGGTCTAAAACGATTGCGCATCAACTAGTACTGAAATGGCCCCCTAATTAAGAATCGAATCTCATTCATACGGAATTGAGATGTCTGAAAAACAGACAGAAAGGTCAAAACATAGACCGGAAAGGGTTTTCCAATCTCCAAAAAATGGCAAGAAACACGGTGCCTGAACGATCATTGAACCTAAATAACGAACTATATGGTCCTGACCTGACGATAAAGCCCAAACTCTTAACGATTATCTTCAAAGACCGAACGATCTATGTTCTTTTCGATGGGGCTAACGACCGAACGGATATTGGTCCGCAACGACTTGTCTAAGTGGTTCTCGACCTGACGATAACGGTCCTCTACCTAACGATAACGGTCCTTTACCTGACGATAACGGTCCTCTACCTGTCGATAACGGTCCTTGAGACGATAACGGTCCTCTACCTGAGACGATAACGGTCCTATACCTAACGATAACGATCCTCTAGACGATAACGGTCCTCTACCATACGATAACGGTCCACGACCTGAGACGATAACGGTCCTCTACCATACGATAACGGTCCACGACCTGACGATAAATGGTCCTCAACGACCTGACGATAAATGGTCCTCAACGACCTGACGATAAATGGTCCTCAACGACCGGATGATAAATGGTCTTCAACGACCGGATGATATTAGTCTTCAACAACCGACGAATATGAAACACCGACGAATATTGAACGGACGAATTATAAACGACCGACGAATAAACGACCGAAGAATAGGTCTACGACTGACGAATACTAAACGATCGATGAATACTAAACGATCGACGAATAGGTCAACGACTGACGAATACTAAACGATCGATGAATACTAAACGATCGACGAATACGAAACGATCGACGAATACAACGATCAACGAATACCAAACGATCGACGAATACAACGATCAACGAATACCAAACGATCGACGAACACTAAACGATCGACGATTACCAAAAGACCGACGAATACTAAATCACGGCCCCACAAGAGACTTAGACTTTGTAACCAATACACGATTACTTTTATGGCTCAACAAAGTCTCAGCAATCGACTGTGATCGATTACAAACCGGGTAGAACAAACCTCGCTGATTGCCTACCCCGTCCCTCGGTAAAAAATCATAAATTTAATTGGGATGAGAATGATGCAACTAAGTACGTTTTTAACGCTAAACGAGTTCGTACTTAAGCCTAAATAGCTGAAGACGTCACCATATCGGCTTTTGACCTAAAGCTACCGATAGTAAGACTGGTGTCCCATGCGAAACACTCAACGATGCCTTACGGACGTTTCGAAATCAAAAGGACATCCTGGTAAACATCTAATCTAATCTAGTTTGAAGCATTAAAATGGATGGCGAGAAGAAGCTAGAAGAATGAATCAACTAGAAAAATCAGCTGCCTCTACTCAGTCTATGACAAGCCCATTGCTCGTTAATACGTTTACGAAAAAGTCTTACCTTGATTTACTTGTCAAACAACTTGGTAGAGATTTGCGACGCCGTCAGAATCAAAAAAAAAGGGGACAGTTATGTTAGTATGCAAATCATTTTGAGATACTTGTATTCTAATTTATATACTTGGATATACTTCTATTATTCCTATGTAAATTTCTATTCTATATATATGGGACATTCAATAATAAAATAGCATATATAACTTTCTATATCCTCACTTCTTACATTTCGTGTCTTAAATGTTTCGTATTTTTGTCCGCTATTTAAATTTGCCTGCTATTTAATTAAGTTTAGCATAAATTTTTTGACAAATTAGCCTTCGATTGCTATAATCATGTTCGACATTTATTGCATATATCACGACGGGTTACTGAAACATATTTAAACATACATTAAACTCTCTGTAGGTCATACATTAAATAAAAAAACGAATATCTACATTATAACGATTATAATTTATAACATTTTTATTGTAAATATGCAAAAAAAACATGGGTTCGAGGTCTCCCCCATACCTTTCCCCATTTGGAGGCGCCATACCCGTTAGGGCTTTGACTCTTTTGACCCGAGCAAAGCAATTTTTATTCCCGAGGCGCTAAATAGGATTTACTCGCACGTCGGCGACCTAGGTTTTTAGCCTAGACTTTCACAGGCATATCGTTGAGGACCTACTGCCTTAGCAGGCCACTCAGTAGCTTCAAAGTGGTTGCACATGTATACGATTTTTTCAAAGAAAAGCTTGCTTATGCACGGATTTAAACTCGCAACCTCCTGCATGTAAAACAGGAAGTGCAACTGAGCATCTGAGGCGACAATGTTGCAAATGAAATTATATTCTACTAAAATAGAATAATTAAACTTCAAACTGCCGTACACCCAAAAGCTTCTCCATCAGAAATATTACATACAAGTAGGAAAATCAACTTTGATTTATAAATAGAAACTCTAATTGGCCATTTTTTTTAAATTTTTAGCAACCTCCCATGTCACAAACCTGACCAATATGTACCCATGACCTATTCGGTCTTAAAAAAATTTTAGGAAAACTATGCAATTTAACCAGCTTCATCATAACCAAATTTTTCAAAAAAGTTTTTTTCTACAAAAATATGGTTATTTGACCATTGCCCTTGAAACTAAAAATTTTATGGTTAGCGCGCATGTCAGCTCTCTTTGTGTCATAAAATTTCATAATTTATAAATATATATATGTAAAAAAGGCAAAAATATATTTTTTTTCCCCGCTCAGAAAATTGAATTTATGTCGCATAATAGCTGTAAGGTTGTTTTGTCCTTTGCTTAATTGTTAAGTTTGACCAAATAGAATTTGTTTGTCTAGAGCAAATTTTATAATTATTGTGCTAGAGTGAAATGATTTTTGGACAAGGTCAACCGTAAGGCTTGTAAAAAACCTTTTTAAGGATTTTATCGGTTTTTTTCTGAAAGACATAAAAATGGTTTTGAAGTTTTGGTGTGGAATCTATGTGTAATATGGAAGTTTTTAAATTTTAATATTTGGGTTTTATTAAGGTTTATTTTTTTCTAACATTACATGAAATTATTATTATAGGCAGTGGGGTAGACTTCCACATGAACATCAGGTTACCAATTCGATTAATAATCAAAGGAAAATATAACGGTCTATTACTATAACAAAGGTCTACAATAAAATGCCAAATAGGGCAAGTTGCCTGACCTTGAGAATCTTGGAAAAAAATAGTTTTCATAATTTAATGTTAACTGGCTTTGAGAGTTTAATTAGAAAAAACGGTAAACGAATATAAAAATTACTAAGATAGTAGGATTCGATCTCATACACTAGCTTATATATCTCAAATATTTGTCGGAAACACTAATGCCCGTTTACAATAAGCCTAAAAAAAATAGCAGATAGACTATGGTAACTTAATTTAATCGATATTTAATTTTTGTTGATAGTTTAACCCTATTTAAATTTTTTTTTTTTTTAAATTTGAACAAATTGTATTTTTTTTTGACAAAAATTGATTCAAAAATATAAGAGCTAAAAAAATTTAACTATTACTTCATTAAAAACCTTATTCATGTCGAGGTTTTTTTATTTTCTTACAACTCAATAAATTAAAATTGTGTTTTTTTTTTAATTTTAAAATTTAATTCTAACCCCAAGGATATTTTTAAATCATGATTTGGGTGCACTCATGAATGCTTTTAGAGACCCTAAAAGCTCTTAAAATTATAGTTCGAACAGCGTGATACTGCCCGCTTGAAGTATTTTTATATTAATTCGGCCAGATTTTTATAAGGCCTTGATTAAATCCTGCCCGAAATCATTACGGCCTGTAAAATATTGCAAGCTAAAAAAAATTTTTGCCACAATAAATTACAATGATGTATTGTGTGATAATGCCGAATTGAGTCTACTAACAATAGCTAAAATCGAAAAGGCAATAATTAGATATAAAATAACGGCTAGGCCTACTATTATTCCCATGATATGTCCGGACCGTCACCGGACAGGTCAGGCTCTCGGGTCCGACTGCAATCTCCAATACTTCCGCTATTTGTCTTCTCATTGAATCAAAAGCATCCCCTATCCATTATTCAATACCTTGTTTACCTTTTTTTTTTATTTTAAATTTTACAAAAATTAATCACATTAATGCTATGACAATGCTAAAAAATCAACTTAGAAAGCTCTTTAATAGCTTCTTAATTGCATGGGAAGAATACCTATAGTATAAATTTTAAGGACTAAAAAAACTTCTGTGTAACTTTAGTTTTGAAAAATAAATCAGGTTGTAAAAACAAGACATAAATAAAAGGAATCAAAACCGTAGTGGTAAAAAGATCCGTTTTTGATTTTTACCTATTTAATTGCATTTCTCACCTATCTTTCTTCCACTCACAAATATCACAACACCTTTTATTTTTCAGTATTTTGTTTGCGAAAATTTTGACGCACCAAATTATTTTTTTAATTATTATTTACTGTTGTGAGCGCAAAATATAGCGGCGCGAACTAAAAATCGTATAAAATTTTAGTAAAATTTAAAGATTGGCTACTAAAAAAGATTTTTTGAAAGATTTTAATAAGCCGCCAGTAAACTATAGTACAAAAGGATATATTTTTTTTTGTGTAAAAGTCAATTTAACACATTGTTGTTGTTTTGTTGTATAAGGTAATTTATATTTTTCTGGTACTACGGAAAGTTAATTTAGGTTGGTAAAAAAATTTTTTTTTACGTATTTTTTGGTAATATTTAAAGTTAATAACGTGTCGATTTTACCATTGGGAGCTATTCAAATTATGAATAATATGAAATCACCTTACACACCACTTATACAAGACCTCACAGGTAAGCTCTTTAGATTTGCTCGCATATTCTCATTAGGATTTATGTTTCAAATTTAAATATACATACATATTCTTAAAGTCTGTACACAATTTGCTCAGCGCAATTGGCGAGGGGGGCCATTTTTCCTACATATTGGTTCAAATTGAATTTACTTTCAATTTGAACCAATTCCATTTATTTTACTCTTCCATGATTTAAGGTCAAGTTTCACCAAAATATTCTTGTCGCGTTTAACGAACCTACAATTTGGTAAGTCCCTGGAACTCTAGTGTAAACACTCATGGGTAGGGCTTTCAAATTATTAAAACCGGACGGTTTGAGCTAAGATATATGAAAAATTATGGCGTTCTAGAACATAATAATTGTTTGTATCTATTTATGATATATATTGTAGATATAACAATTGGGTTTGAGGTTTCCCCATACCTCTCCCCATATAGGGGCGCCATTATCGTTTAGGGCGTTGACTCATAGTAAGATTTGACCGCACGCCGGCGATCCGGGTTTATAGCCTATGTTCTCATTAGGCAGATCGTTTGGGGCTAACTGCTTTAGTAGACTCAGCAGCTTCAAAGTGGCTGCACATGTTGTTTATTTTCCCGAAGAAAAAAGACGCTATGCACTGATTCGAATCCTCAACCCCTGCGAGTAAAGTATGTTTGCCACCGAGCTGAGCCGATTATTTTGTAATAGTACATTTTTAGCTAATTTACCTATCGAATAAAAGATATCTCCTAGAACTTTTATCTTTACAAGTTTGTTTTAAGCTGAATTAAAATCAGCTGATTGACTAAGTTTTAGCCAGGCCAAACAATTTTTGACTTAGGACGGCTCGGGCATAAAATTTCTGGTGGAAATCACTTATATTGAGACATAAGACTATAACGTTAATATCAGCATGTGTCCGCTTTAAAAGAATACCAACTTGCCGCGTTAACTTATTTTATCTACCTTCCGGAAAATCCAGGTGCATTTGTTTACCGGGTAAAATAATCGACGATGGCCCATTAATGTTCTTTTTTATATATTTCTTATCGAGGTCACTTAAGCGTCTCTAAGTTTTTACGATTCTTAAATGTGATAATGTTTACGTCTAGTAGCAATAATGTCACATTAATATAACAGAGAAGATATTTCGAAGTTGAAAAAAATAAGATTTCGAAGGACCTTAGGGTGTTTATAAATTTACATTCTAATACAAAAAAAAGTTTTCACGAAACTGATTTTTCTTATCTATCTCTTATATAAGAAATTTTATTCGAAGGTGTTTTTTCACAGAAAATTATTGTCAAATTCGGATGGCATGACGGCAAAAATTGTCTCAACCTGCTCAAATGAGCGTAAAAAAATTTGGAAATTATGATAAAAAATTAGGATATCCTATTTATATAATCAAACATAAGATTTTTTCTGAAAATATTAATGTTATGTTGTGTATTTGTACATTTTGCGAAAAAGCCGTGACATTGAAATCTTCATTTTTTTTACCGAGCAGCTCTCACCAGCTAAACTAACTAAAAGCCATCTTACAACAGTATGGAGAAATAACCATTATTCTGCCTCATTCGCGCGCCATTTTAGAGATAAGCGAACGGGAAAATTTTTTATAGACCAAATAGCGCCGTAAACAATTGTGTTTTTCACAGGTAATAACAACGGAAAAACTTTTCATCCATTGATTATTATATACCTTATTATAATATAATTATGATTAAATATTTTTGGGACATCGTCCAATTAGCCTAAATCCCAATTTTTATAGTTTTAACTATGACAACAATGTCTTTTAATTATTAACAGTGTTTCATTTTTATATATATAAAGTTTTGTATATAGCTGAACCGGCGAGACAGTGAGGGGAAAGGGGGGGGGGTGGGGTTTAAATTTTTAATTTATTCCTTATTACCTGTTGTGTTACACACCTTAAGTCACATTTATTCGAGTGACATAAGCCGCAAATTTGTGCTCTTCCATTATGCCATTCCTAACCTAATAAACATGAGTGAGACTTTTTGCACGTGCTAATAAGACAATACAATTTTTTTTTGGACGTCATATAAAATAATATAAAAAACCGTTTAAATCATAGTTAAAAAGGTTTGAGGCAGTTTTTTTTCTTATTTTTTCTTTCAAAATACAGTGATTACGACATACTTGTTAAATGGCATTTTTTAGATGGGAAAATGTAAGTTTTATCTTCAGTTAGGCGATGCAAAGTTAGTTTTTATTTTCGTAATATATTAGAAATTTTTTTTTTTTTTCGAAATTTTTATTTCAAAAGCAAGTTATCTGCATAAACTGATATTAACAACTTTTTGAAAATTTTTTTTTACAAAATATAATTTTTTAAAATTTTGAAAATTTCACGAATAAAATTCACTTTGCACGTCGCCTTATAGGAAGGCGGATGTTTTATGGACAAAACTTGTAAACAAAAAATTACACTTTAAAGCTCATTTAGACCTTTTAAATAGTCGTTATCTGTTATCCTTTGTATCATATCGGCTCACGCTTAAGCTAGCTATATGGGCTATCTTGAAAAAAAAATGGCATTTAGGTCAATCGATCAATTTCAGGAGGGTTTAATATCAATTGATACTTTAAAATAAATTTTAAATCTTTTGTATTACTAATGATCCTGTAATTACAGGTACAATAATACCTATCTAACGCTGAAAAAACAGTAATTGGTTTGAATAAGTGTATCATATTGACAATACATACTATAAAGTTCGGCCCAAGGTTCGATTAATATATATCTATGAAATTAGAACATCGAAGGATATTAATTTCAGACCAAATCGAATTAACCTCTATATATTATCTCACCTATTGCCGCGCGAATTACCACACAAAAACATTATACATGTAATATATACCTGCCTTATAAATAATAACATAAATTTGTTACCTTGAAAATGAGTGTGTGAGAGACGAGCGCACAGGTTGCAAAAGCTAGCGGTTTTGCCTTTTTATTATGTGTTTTTTGTATAATAAATTACACCTGTATATATGTTCGGTTCAGTTTTTACCAATTATCATTTTGCGCTAGCGTAAACTTTAATAAATATACATATTTATATCTGCCCACCGTTTATTTAAGTAGAGACTCTCTCAGGTAGACAAAATTAATTTTATGTACAAATAAACAATATAACCAACATATTTTGCACCTTCCTTTTTTAATCGGTTTTGGTAAGAAATTTTTATGTTCTTTTATTGCCAAACATGTATATAAATGATGTTTATAATTTGTCAAACCTCTAACTGTTTTAATGTGATTTTAAGAAATCTTCCCACGGCATTTTTTGATGTTAAACTTATGTCCCCAGAAATTATTGTTTGGTTAAATTTAAAATATATGTTTTTAAATTTAAAGAGATCATGTTTTAGCTAGGACGATACGTTAATGCAGTTAAATAATTCATATGTTAATTGTAAATGACAATTGAAAGCGAATTAAAATCAATTATAGTTTTTACTTGTTTTTTTTTAGTTTTTATTTTTTTAATTATTGTCAGAATTTCATGTTGTGTTTGTTAAGAATCAGATCAGCAGGAAATATATTCAAATTTTTAATTCCAATTTACGTTTTCTTTTTGTACCTTAGATATAGCCACCATAAGATTTTATAACAGTACACCGACAAGACCTTTGTACTAATTTGACAATTTTTAAATGTGTTTTTTTTTTCGACAAAAAGAAGAAAACGGCGAGGAGAGAACCTTGATTTTTATTGTAAAAGTTGGCATTAAGGTGACGAGAATGTCACATAAACAACAATTTTTTTTCCTTTAAATTTTGAATTTACCACCATTCAAATCCATTTATTTTGCATTTTCTGGCATGAATTAGCAAAAGCCTTGTAAGGGGTTTAGAAGGTCCGTTAATTTAGAAAAATGTTTACACAAAAAGTGTTTAATTTAACTTTAAATTTCTAATTATTACTAAATTCACTTATTCGCGGGCCTACTATTTAAATTATGATTAATTTTTTCAATAATAATTCCTTTCTTTCGTACTATTTTATTTTAATTATATAGATGAAAAGTAATAAAACACATTTTGCAATTTAGATTTATATTATTTATTATTCTTTTCTTATCTCAAAGGTCATTGCTAAATTACCATCAAGCTATTATAAATCGACGGTCCACTTTCCATCCATCTCAGCTTTGTGTTAAAGGACGTATCCGACGCCACAAAGTCTTGTGTCCCCACATGAACGCAAATACAACATAGGCAAAATACAAAATTGTCACAAAATAAAAGTTTTTTGCGAAAAAAAAAGAGAAACTCGAATTCGAAAAAGTAGATTTACATATACAATGTTGTGCTGTAAAAATAAACCGCTACATAATTATTCATATTACATATAATTATACATATATCGGACTGATATATATATTTGAAACCTATAATTGTCACGAAATACAACAACAATTCCAAAAAAACATCGTGTATTGAATGCAAAAATCAAATTCTTATATTCAAACTATTCAGTGCTTCATCAACTAAATTAAATGCGCTTACCGAACGAAAGAGATCGCGAACAGCTGGAAATTCACGGGAGGAGACAGCAAAACCATCAACAACAACACAAAAGGGCTCACGTTTCAAATTACCAAAGGCCAAGGGGGCCAAACGAAAATTACGATCGACAAAATGCCGGCGGCGATTATTACAGCGATCGAGATTTAAGTCCTACCGGGTACGGACGTTACCCTTTCACTTCTCCAACTCCAGCTGAGAAGGGAGGACGTATATACGAAAGGACGGACTACGAGGAGCATTCCATAGGGTATGGCCCGTTAACGCGGGACGGTGGCGGCCGCGTGCCTAGATCCAGAACACACGACAGTTTAGGGTCCGGTCACCACCGACAAATACCAAGCAATGTCCGGCGGCAAATTACTTATCGAGATGACACGACGCTTGATATTCCCTACGTTGACGATGCCGTAGACGACAGGTATGCTGGCCCTCGTGGTGAAAGATTGAAAGGTGAAGGGCAACATCGAGAATACGCCCCACCCTCACAGCCTCCCTACTCACGTGACCAGGTATATGCGGATTCGGGAAGACAAGAATTTCCGCAAGATCCTACTAGACTTTATGATGAAACAGGAGTGCCGCAATCACTACCTACTGACCATCAACCCCCCTTCATCGGTGATTCTTCTGTCTGGCCCAAGAGGAGTCAATCCTCACCCGCTCATCGTATGTACGGGACGGCGTACCGTCAATACCCAGGAGAGAATGCTGGAGCCATTTACCGTGTGCCGCGAGATTACGCGCCGGCATTTGGCCCGCCCCTGATGAGACCAGCTGGCCCACCTGCCACGGGAAACGGGAGAAACGGGACTGTTGCGAGCGTACCCGACGATATCTATTGGCTCAAACCGGAACCCATTCTCCCAGCCGATTTAGCTAATCAAGGTTATTTTTCCGTTCGAAAAATTCCTCAACCACCCCAATTTTCGCCAGCCGCTCAGCCCTACGATACTACTTCTCTCCTCAGAGGTGAGCCCATATTCGTAGCTCCTGGCCCGCCCTCTAGGCCTCCCCAACCAACTTACGTGGTTGGTCAACCCGGCCCACAACAAGAAATTGTTACGACTCCGGTCATTTACGGGGAGGGGCGAAAGTCCGCGCCGGTTAAAAAACCGGGCGGTCGTTCGAAATGTATGGGAGGCAGTAAAAAAACGGAGAGTCAACCCCAATTCGTTATGCAACAACGAGATCCCAATTACGCTCCTTCTAATGTTTTTGTTGCTGGTGGTCCGCCACCTGTCGCGGCAACCCCCGAAGCTCAACCATTTGGATCGGCTGGAGCCCCTACAGGGGCGCCGATGCCAGCTAAAACTCCAGGTACCACTATTTCGGGAACTCCGACTAAGATACATAAGGTTCCTTCACCCCAACGTACGTTTTACGCATTCCAGAAAATGAAAGAGGCTATCAAGTATATATATACACAAACTTTTTCCAATTGATTAAATAAAATTAGTTTCTCTCTTAAAATTGGTTACATTCGAGGCCTTCTTCCCGCAAAAAACTAATTAAAATAAAATTTTCAATCCCATATTTTTAATGTTATATTAAAGTAGGTTACACCTTCTGGAAAAAATTCGGTATGTTTTTTTTAAAAGTTAACATAAATTTTTTTTATTGTAGGGATTAAAGTGTTAACTTGGAAAATATCACACTGCTTTTACTAATTAAACTTCTATTAGCTATCGATACCTTCCTTTAACAATAAAAAATTTGATTCCCAAGTTTTACTTTATTATAAATTTTTAACCCTTTAACTCTTAAATCTATCCTTTAACGAAAATTTGATATTTTTATTAATCCACAAAGAATAGATTAGGAATTTAATGAGTAAAATTGTAAGGTTTATTACAAATTTTCGACAGAGGGGAGAAATTTTCAAAAACAAAGAAAATTAATTTAAAAATCATACCAATTTCTCACCACTTTTGCTGCAAAATTTATTTATGCTAATTTTAGATTTTATTTTGATATTTTTTTTATTTCAAAAAATTTAATTTAATATTCGACCCGTTTAAAGTTTAAAATAACAAAAAAAATTATTTAGTATATTTTTTTATTATATAAATATTAACCTATTTAATCATTTTGACATATGCATAATGACGCTAACAAATTAGTAATAACCTCTATTCTAGTCATTATTTTAGCAATTTGTCAAAATTTAAAAACGACTTTAACCTCTTTAAAGTCCATCTGATTTTTACGAGACTCAGAAATTTAACCTTCAATTTTTGGGCAAGCTTTTAACATGTCTTTTTTTTTAATTTTTTAATTTTTTTTTAATTTTTTTTTAATTTTTAAAGATATAACCTTTGCCGATAAATGCTATACATCATAATAAATTAGTTTCGAAAATATCTAACACCCGCCTTTCAAAATTTGTCTCCTCGCATTTAAATTTCATTGCATAAAATTAACTTTAATTTGCAAAAAATAAATATATTTATAATTATATTTTTGCAAAATAAAAACAAAATCCCATTTTGAACGTGCCCTTAAAATATGAATATTTTACAATTTAAGCCAATACGTATCCTACCTAAAAGTGCGGATAAACGAAATGATAGGTATCTACGAGCGTACACCCTTCAGCTCCAACCAGTTTTCTTCAGAACGTGGCCTCCAAAACATGGCCAAGAAAGAGGGTAAGAAAAAGAAGAGGGATGCTGCTGCTGCCGTCAAGGGAGGCAAAATAACTTCGGGCTCAAAGACGGTCGGGCATACGACAGTGTCGCCAGGTATACAATTCGTTTCATTTCACAACATCGTACAAATTTTAGCTCTCAATCAAGATCATTATATGACTTATTTATAAAATGGGAAAATAGGGTTGTCATAAAACAATTTACCGTTTTTTTCAACCTTGGCCATGTCCATTATTAAGAATTCCAAACTTTTATAAAGTTTTGTGAAGTAATATGTTAAAATAGTTTAATTTTTTAACTGTGTCCATTTGTAATAATATTTACATTTACTCGCTGGCCGTGATACCGAGCCGGCCCGCTTGGAGTGTTGAAAGTACCCTTCATCGCGTGAAATAAATTTATCATTTTTAGTTCTTGTTAATAATAGTATTCTTTAAGAGGCAGGTCTGGTATTTGAAGTTAGCTCATAGGTCTCAAAAATTTGTTGACCTGCGTAATTAGGCAAAATAAAATTTAAAAAAATCGGCTACCAATCAGTATTTTTCCAAATCAGGACCAATCCGTTTGGGCGGGCCGAGCGGGCTTACGGATCCCGACTTTGATCACCAGTTTGTATCCAATCTAGTGACTAAGTTTAAATTCTTTATAAACTTTTTAGGTTATTTCTCACAAGATTTGCCAGACGATCCCTACGATAGTGCCCATTCCCAAAACCCTCTGATTTTGGAGAGGAAGATTAAGAACGCCCAACGTTTGTTAAAGCATTTGGAATACCACGTAACCAAAATTGATCGCCTTTACGACGAATATTTGGAAGCTCATAAACGTAAAGACGGTATGACCTATTTAGAGTTTTTTAAGATGATTATTTTTTCCCCATTTACAGGTTAGGAAAGGTTCAAAATTAAATTTTAAAATTTACTTTTTATTGTTCAGGGCACGTTCAAAGTCATAAAATTTTAATTTTTTCTATCGTTTAATTTCATTCACTGGACAACAAAAAAAACAACATAAGCCATCTTTAAAGGGTTTTATAAATTTTCTTGCGATAAAAATCTCGATTTCATTTTTTTTCCAACGCCTCCATCTTTACAATTTTTTAATCAACATTTTGAAAGGCTTACATTATTTTTTTCCATCTATAACTTCAAAATTTCGACTAGTGTCAAAAATTATAGTTTCTATCTGTATTTGCCAGGAGCTAGCTCCATGTCTTTTGCCTTCTCCGATCCCAAAGCCCGTTCAGCTAAAGCTGTCAAGGAATCTCTGGCTCAACTCGAACTCGAACGCAAGGAATGTGATAAAACGATGTGTTACATCGAGAATAGGCTACAAACGCTCATGGGAACTTTCCATTTCGTAATAAAAGGTTTTAAACAGTTTTTCTTTTTTAAGCGGAGCTTGTAAGTGGAATTTTTATAACATATCTGAATATTTCGTCCTTTATTATAAAATTAAAATGTTTAAAAACAAGTATGTGTTATTTTCTCCTACTATACTGATAGTAAGCTTGATTTAAACTTTAATTTATATAAAAAATTTCGCTTTAGGCAACATATTAGTTTTAGTCGTATTTAATGAAAACGACTCTAAATATTAAAATTAGGGGTGGAACGGGGGCCGGGGCAATTTTAAAAAATGTAATTTTTTTATAACAAAAATCATTTAAAATATAAAATTTGAAGATTTAAAGTATAAAAATGCAATATTTATAGCAATATAGGGAATTGAATTTTTTTCAATTTATAATTTAGAAATTTCTGGGTATGCGAGGATAGGAGCCGGTGATCAGTTTCAAATTAATGCCAAATACGCATTCCCAAAATTCAAGAAATTTGTGGCTCGATGCCGTGTTGATCGAAAGTTATTTCAGCATTGGGATCAAAGGGGGCGGGCTTACCCGTTACTCTTGCACGAAAAAATGGGAGTCAAGGTATATGTTGTAAATATTGTTACTTATTTCTATACTTTGCCCAATCATTTTCGTTTTTTGTTTCAATTTTTTTAAAATTTATACATGACTAAAGGCTAATCAAAAGTTCTATTTCACACCTGGGCACATATATTGCAGTTTAATTAACCTTTAACAATGCGTTTTTGTTCTCAAAAATATTCAAGATTTTAGACAATTCTTATGTTAATTTGCAAATTAAATCTGTATAACTATTTCCCGGAAGGTTTGGGGGTTTAATTTAAAAACTTGGAAAATACAAATTTTTTAGAATATCTAAAGTTTTGCTGGGTCTTTAATTTAACAGTAATAAATTGTCACTTCAAATACGTTTGTTTCGCTTTTTCTATTTGCATTTAGGGTTTAAGACATCGAATTCTATTAAATTGAATTCGTTATTTAATTATAGGCTCGGGAAATTAAAACTTTTGGAGGTTCGTTGTTAATGAAAACATTTTTGGACCCGTTAGATTTGCTATCAATAATCCCTATCCTCAAATACATTAGGATGACGCAAAATGGCTCGCTAAAGCTTAATGTTCTCTTTTTTTGGAAGTAAATATTGTCACTTTTTAAATTTATAAAAATAGAGTAATAACCAGATTTGTTTTCTTCTAAATTATTAGTTCAAAAAATCTTAACTGATAATTGTATATTAGCTTTTAATCTAAATTTGCATTTATTTAGTCCACTAGGTAACGAACAAGCCGAAGAATTGGATTTTTTGTACGAAAACTCTACGTTTTATGATTCATTCATTCAATCCAAAACACCGTCTGAATTTGTCGTTTCCCATTTGCCTCCCTTGATTTTAAATCAGGGGAGCCGCTCTCCCATGTCGCCTCCAGCTCCCGATTCGGGTCTAGGTGGGCAGGGGAGTCCCACAGGTCATCAGCCGGCATACCCGGGTGATGCGAATGATCGAAACCCGAGAGAATTTTATGATGAACCTGGCTGGATGGATGGTATGTTACATACCGTGTTTTTATAATAATATATATTGTACTTCGCTCGCCAATTCTTAATTTATTTTTACACTTTTGTAAATTATAAAGGTGTTTTTGTTTTTCCTACTATTTTTTGGGCCATTTTCACATAAATTAAAATATTTGCAATTAATTGGGAAAGCAAAAAAAAATTTGGCCAAAGTAGACTTGATATGTATCTAAGAAATATAAAATAAAAATATTTTCAAATTATCATGCAATAAAATTTTGAATTAATTTACAAGTTTCTTTTGGTAATTTTTATCTTTTATTTAAATTCAATATTTTAGCTCCTATATATGGAGGAAGTTATCGGAGTCCGGATCAAAAATTTGGGCAGACGGAGAGAAGAGGAGGCGACAGATGGGGTGGAACATACTATAGAACTGGTGGTGAGCGGGATTCTTCTTCCTCAGTTGAAAGGGTAAGGAATTTTGTATATGTCTTTCAATAAGGCCATCGAAATATAAAAAATTAAAATTGAAATTTCTTTAATAACTTTTTTTTCAATCAAGCTATTTAATTTTATAGTGATATATACGTTGTTACCGCTTAGGCTCTTTAAGCCAGATAAAAGTCCTTAAATTGCACTTATAAACAAAAATTTTATAGAGCGAGGTAATACCTACTACAAATAGTTATATGCCCTCTTGTTAATTATATCATACCGCCGTAATCATCGCTTTTTAAAAAGACAAATGTATTTTTATTATTAATTATTTTCTTTTGTTGAAAATATACATAACGTTTTGAACTTTTGAGTTTAATTTTATTTTCTCTTAGTATTAATAAAAACCAAACTGTTAATTTGTCTAAAAGCATTTATAATTAATAGTGCCATTAATAAGATAGGCCAACAAAAATACATTCCAGCCATTACAATAATATAAAAACGGATGTAGAAGATACTTGAACTTGTTAACAAATTTGCAGTTGTTAAAAATTAAATAAAAGATTGTGAACGAAGTTGAGAAAAACGGTAAACGGACGTGAATAGAGGGCATTTAAAAACATTCTCCTATTGTTTTCGTATGAATTATCATCATCCCATCCTAAAGTTAAAATTTGTCGGTGTGCTTTATATTTCTCGTAACCAATTTAACCTTTTTCCTTAAACAGGGCGAGGATTATTACCAACCGTCGGTGAGGCGAGGTAATCCAGGGCCGGCAGACAATTACGATACCCAGCAGGCCCGTTATTTTGATGATCAACAACAACAACAAGAGCAAGCACAAAGAAGTCCACCCCGGCGTAGACCGCCCCTTTATTTTGGGGACGATAATTTCAATACGTACAACCGGGCTGACAACTGTAATCGACAAAATGGAGGAGCAGCTAATAGTCGATACCATTGGGACGATTCCAATTTTAATGATCGACCCACACAGCCAATAAGAAAAACGTACCCCCAGGATGGGGGCGATGAGTTTAGCAGAAGGCCTGGCGATAGAAGACCATTTCAAAATGGTATATTTACATATCCGATGTATACCCATTATTGTTTTGGATTACAATGTATCTTAATGAGACTGCTACCGCCCCATATTAAAACAGCAGAAAGTGAAGCAAAAGCAATTAGTCGACACAAAAAAAAATAAAATTTAGCTTTTGGAAAGTCATTACTAAAGAAATCATATAAATACTCCTGTGAAAAATTATTTTTTATTGCAGTTGTAAGTCAAATAAATACCAATTAAGAAAATATTAATTATTGTCATACCTTTTCAGATTTTGAAAATTATGGCCGTGGAAATGAAAGGCGCATACCCATAACCACTAGTGATACATACAGAAATTTTGGATCTCCCGATCACCGTAATATAGGCATTTTTGGTTACGTAATAAAATTATTTTATCTGCTTTCTTTTCATCATACAAAAATTCAGACCAAGTCATTATTATTATTTTTTAATTTTAGATATAAATTAAGGTTTATTATATTTATATTATTGCTTTAAATTTAGACAACGTGATGAAAATTTTTAAAAATTATATTTTTTATTAGCATTAAGCAACAAACACTTTTTTGGGTTAAAATTTTAACTTAACGATTATTGTTATGCCTACTAAATACATCAAATAAATTTTTTTTCTTTAATAGAAGACAACGATTCCTTCAACCAGCCCAAACCAAATATAAATGGTAATTTTACTAATCCTCCATACCAGCAACCTCAGTTACATCAACAAAGACAACAACAACAACAACAAAAACAACTATTTCCAACCCGAGGCGGCGGTATTAATCACAAGGATTCGGGAACACAAATAACAGGGGTTGGAGCCTTTATTCCGGTTCCAGGTGCTGGAAGAGGATTTGATAGACAAGGCATCCAACAGCTGGGGCGGCCCAGTGCTCAATACGCTTCGACGCTGAACGACAACAGTAACGTGTTTGAAAACGCAGGGCTAGCATCAAAGGATCCATTCAATAACGCTTATGGGGCAAGGGGTGAGCCCACACTAAATCTTAGCAAAGACTTTCAGGATGTTTTGTACGAGCTTTCTAAATGTTACGAGACCTACAACGGGCTAGAGAAGGCGGGCCATACCCAAGGACCAGACGCCATAAATAGCGATAGTAACTTTAGTCGAGACGTTATGGAACTCAATGATTTGCGGGAGATTGTGGAGCAATTTTACGAATACCTTAACCACGTTAGCGGGATCGGTGTTGTAACTAGAGAGGTTTGTATACATGTTGGTTAAAATATAATGGTAATTATTTATTTTGCAAAGTAATTGCTTAATAAGTTTAAGACTTTGAGAATGAGATTTATGAGATCAGACTCAATATCTTAGGGATCTTAGAATCCGTGGACTACTTTTTCTGGTCATACTTTGTAAGCCAGCTAACATTGAAATGTTTTTATTATGCATATAAAACAGCTGAACTGTTTAATTACTTTAAATATGTTTATATCAACAAGGTAAAAATCTTGTCATATGAGGATTAGGGTATTTTGTTAGACTAAAATGCGGAAATTTAATTAAAATCCATAGAAAAATAGGGTATAATTGATTTAAATATGAAAAAATTTTAATTTCTTATCTTTGACGCTTGAGGTTGCGAAGTCAGTCAATTTTGCCAAACCATTTTTTTGATTTCCTTAGGTTGGAAAAAACATTATAGATAAGGAATGAAAGTTGTTTTTGTTTGCAAATTTATACTTTGCCAAACATTCGTAAATTTTGTAGACCTGTGTTAAAGGTCAATCTATTTGCCTAAAATGACATTAAGATAAAAACGAATTTAATTTTATTTATACTAACTCGTTCAAATTCTGACAGGCAGGCATCATTAATTTATAAAAAAAAACACTAGTACAAGAGTTGATATAATAGGTAAGCCATTTTTTTTAAAATTTGATATTTTCAGAGATTATTGTAAATATTTAACATGTTACGATTATTTTCATTTGCTTTTGCAAAACTTATGAAATAGATTTAATGTATTTCAAAAACTTTGATTCTTAATTTCTTTCCTAAACTTAAAGATGGGGCTTTATTATGTTAGCCCAAGAATTTCATCTATATAGAATGAATATTGTTTTAATCTCTACAATTTTTTTTTATATTTGTACAATTTTTATTTTATACAGAATATCAACACGACGGGCGCAGCTAGTCAAACCATACAGCACCCGCCGGGTTGGGTTACCCCAATTAAAGTCGATAGCAACTCTCAATACAGCAGAAATGTGTCGAACACGCTACAGGGTGACACACAAAAAGATCTTCCCACCAAACCTACCAAAAAGAAACCCGATTCAAGTCTCCCATATTATATATATTCTATCGTCTCTTTTAAACTATCTATTTTTAATCCTGCATAATGACCTATATTTTTATTCCTGCTGGCTCAAATTGTCAATTAGTGACAAAACGAGCACGCCATAGCAGGTCAACGAATTTTTGAGACCTACGACCTAACTTTAGTGACCAGACCTGCCATCTTAAGAATAATCGAATCCATTTATTATTTTTTTCTAATTAATTATAAGCCAGCTATAAACATTGAATATGAAGTTAAAAATCAAAAAGAAAATTATTGAAAGAAAAAAAATATATATAAACAGTTATATTCAAGCTTAAAATAATATTTTATTTTGAAAGCGTTAATACATCGTGTCCTATTTAGGTTGGGGTGACATATATACTGTATAATCTAAATGTTGATGTACTTGATATATAATTTATCTCATTATTTGAGATACAAAATATAAATTACAAGTGATTTAAAATGCAAAGAAATATCTTAAAAGTTTTTTTGGGTGAAGTCGCAAATTTGATTTATTTAAATTTGGCCATTTTCGATATATACTTAAAAAAATAGCCGAAGGCTAAAGAAGTTTCGGAAAACGAGAAATATATATAGGTAAAGCCATCATGGGTTTCTACCCTCAGGGTCATATTTTACTTTTTTTCACACATTGATATTTGTCGACCTATGTAATTAAACTTTGGTGGTGTTAATGTTTTTAAATTAAATATTGACTCCCCTAAATTGATAAATAATCTATTTTTTTTTTCTTCATTAGACATCATATCAACCGCATTACGAAGCTTCGACTTTTTGAGCAAGGAAGATAAATCTGGATCTTTACGTGGTAGTAAAACGCCTAGCATTAGGTTTATTTTCCCTATTTAGAAAAATGGACTTTTTTGTAAATATACTGCGTATCATTTTTTCACTCAATTCATAATTTGTTTTAAACACTGCAATATTCGTGAGACAATTTTTCTTCTTTCCCTTGGACAAATTTGACGAGGGTCCTAAGTGCGTAGCAAATACTGATCAACGAAAAAAAATAATTAAATTTGTAGTTTCCTTTACACCTTTCCTCAAATAGGGGTGCCACACCTAATTTTTTAAACAGATAAAAGCAAATAATAATGCTGTCGGGTTTAACAAGATTTGTCACAGGCCGGAGAGATCTAAGTTTGGGCCAAGGCTCTCTCTTTAAACCGACACTGATCAGTTATATCGCTAAAATATTTTCCCCCGTGCCATACTTTTTTTCAAAAATAGTACACTGAAAGCTGCTGACCTATTTATGCAATAGGTCTAAAATGCCTGAAGTTTTGGCTAAAAAACTAGATCTCAAAAAGATCTAGTTAAACCGGGCCAGAATTTATTTTTTATCTAAATCGGCTAACCGACCAGACTAACTGCATTTTCCTGCGCAGTGGGTCTATATTTAAGGAAGTAAATGGCAATAAATATTTGTTGGCACAGTGCAAATTAATCAACTTTATTCAGTCTTCTGATTGGATCGCGCCCCTTTTCTCCCAAAACTTACAGATTATTAATATAGGCCGACAACAATATACGATGATCCTAAAAGAGATATTTCAAAGAATGCCCATGATTCAGGACTGGATTCTTCCCTAACTGGTAGTTTGGAACGACCATACAGCAGTATATCATTTTACATTAAATGCTTTTTTTAGGAAATTAACCAAAAGTTTGCTTTCCTCTTTAATTGGTCTTTGTACAACCAACTATTATCAAGAAATTACAGAGTTTGTATTACCTCAATGAGCCTTAACTCTATTGTATATTTCGGAGTTAAATTAAGGTGAGCTTTTTCTCAATCATCAAAATTGAATTTTTAGTCAATCGTATTTACCAATTTTATGAAAATTTGTTATTTTATTATTTTTTCGGACTCATTTGGAAATTTGTTTTTTATTCATTTCAAAAAATCAAAAAAGTTCCCTCTAAAATTGCTCTTGCTTTCACTCTCATGAATGAGCTCACCGCTCTATGCTCAAAAATATGCACATCAGCAAAATAATTTTAGAGCTCAGATGGGTAGCTAACATGGTAATTTGCACAATGTGCCTAAGGCATGTCAAAACTCCGGAGTCTACGGAGTTTTTTTTTTTGAAATTTGCTGTTGTAATTATTACATAATTAGCTGCTCTTTCATTTATTTATAACTTTCATTAAACAAAAATTAATTTGGACTACAAAATTGCATATTCCAATATTTCCAATAAGCTAATGTTAACTAGCAAATTCCAAAAAAAACAAAACTCCGGAACTCCGGAGTTGATGCACTCCTCGACTCCCAAAGTTCATGCCCTTATATGTGCCCCTATTTATCATATGTAGGTAGTGGTAATCGGGCTATAAGCACCGGAAATATGGCACTAGATAAATGCTTGCGAATTCATTTGGCCCAAACTGCTCACGCCCTACGATCGCTTAGGGGTTGCCTTGATCCCACCAGCAGTCTCAATAATAATAATAACGGAAACGGAAATCCAGTCCAGCCACCGCCATTGAGGCTTAGCATTTTGAAATGGCTCAAAGTCGTCAAAATTCAGAGCCTGTGCTTGGAGGTGTATTTCGAAATTGCGACGCATGCCGCTGCCCGAGACATAAACGTGATATTGGCCATTATTAATAGTGAGCGCCTTTTTGGTTTAATTTCACATATTTTTTTACTTTTTTTTTAAAAAGTTACACCGGTAAACAAAATTTGGACCGATTTAGAACATCATTTACGATAACAATCATTCTTGGTCAAGTTTTTGGTGATGATTACAAATATATTATCAGAATTTAAACCAATGTCCCGAAATTTTGTGTGTAAACATAGGAATTTCGCATTTTTGTGGTTTGAGCTTTCATTGTAAACCCTAAGCGTGGAAACAAAGGGTTTAAAATACATATTTGGAATAATAAAAAAAGGCGTCTAATTTATTTTTTGCATTGAGGTTAACTTTTTTAGGCCATTTTCTCACAAGGAATCTAAATATGGCAATGGATATTTTGGAAATATAGTTTTAAATTTTATATATTTAGATCTGAGGACCAAATAAAAAAAATAAAGGCAAGGCATCGAGAAAAAATTAAACCAGGGATCATAATCGCAAGAAAGTTCTCTAAAAAAACCGTGTAAAATGGTTTTTGTTT